>JAECMU010038338.1:0-26107 GCA_016106625.1 Dracogyra subfuscus
ATCGGCGTCGGACATATGGTTATGTCAAGAAAAAAACCCAGTGGTTAGCTGACAGGGATCGATCCTAGACCGACCGCGCATCAGGCGGGCACTGTACCACTGGACTATGCTGCCCGCTTGTTGAGATAGAAACCTCCCCCTCCAGACCCTGGTAACAAGGTAGCTAAGGATTGGTTTTAAGATCAGTGGGTGCAGAGTTCAAATCCAAACACTGGCAGCCATCCAGACTGAGTTTTAACAGCCCATGGAGGTAATGTATGACCTCTACATCAACTAACCATTAACTTTATCGTGAATTGACTGTCTGGATAGCCGAGGTGTACGGAGGACAGTGTACTTAAAACTACACTAGGACAGAACTGAAAATTACATTTTTTGTTGCAACTTCCCAAAGAGAATAAATTTAATTGTGCTCCTGAATTGGCTAATTTCCGTGAAGCCATTCTCAAAATCCACAAGTCATCATTATTATACCCTTTATTTTGGTACCAAACACGATGTTTATGATTGAAAATAAAAACGAACTACTACCACTAACCCCGAGCAACCGTCAATATAATTGCATTTTATTTTATTTTTAAACTTGGGACCATCATTGCTTTTTGATGATTAGAATTTTTGAATAAAGTTTCTGTTATGTTACACCAAGATTTCTTTTGTCATTATTTTGCACAATGATGAATTAAGTAATCTCTACAAGTATGTATAGTAGATATAAACTGTATGATGTATGCATGTACATTGTGTCGGTAATGTAATTTGTATTTATTTGTATATAAACCACAGATTGATCAAATGTTTTTGTTTTGAATGTTACACAATTTTGCATGGATTATAACCTTCAGTAGAAATTTAGAACAAAATACAACCTACTAGCTAGAATCATTTCAAGTACTCTTGAATGTAGCACATTTGTTATTCTAAAGTAATTGCTGTTTTTCGTTTGGAATTTTCAATATGGATATGTAAAATCAACTCCAATTTTGCATAACTACAAGATTTAAAATAGCCTCATAGTCATAATGTCAATTAATAAGGTTGCCGTGGTAACTAGATTAAAATAAATAAATCATTGCTACAGTTACCAAAGGCTGTTCCAGAATGTATTACAAAATAGATGTATGGGGTCTGAAGGCACTATAATTATTATTTTATATCTGGTGGCATTTCTACATCTTTTCCCCTGTATGTTAATTTTAGTTTTGTTTAACGACACCACTAAAGCACATTGATGTCAACTATTGGATGTCAATATTTGGTAATTTTGACCCATACATTTTGAGAAAATATGCTACATTGTCATGTCATGTCATAGCATTTGATGTGCACATTCAGAGCAAGCTGTTGTAGCGCACGCCTGCAGGAGTGCAGGAGCTCTTTCGTCCAAGACAGAAATGCTACATTAGTAGCAACAGATCTTTTATATGCTTTATTCCACATACAAGATGTCACATAATACGGCCTTTGGGTGCACTGGCTGGAATAAGAAATAGCCCAATGACGACAATCAATCCTAGACTGACAGCACATTAGGCAAGTGTTCTGCTAATCGGCCCCCAATTTTAGAGTTACATTACACCAATTTAGAAAGTTAAATTTTCACTGTCAAATATTTAAAGAGTAAAAGTAGATGCAGCTCTGTTAGTAATATCCATGTAAATACTATTATCCATTGCCAGTACACTTTTAATGGTCTCCAACTGGCATAGGCGTATGGGCTCCCATTTTTGTAGTGGGACAGGCTGGTTTTTGCCCAAATTAAATTATATAGGGTTGCAGATGAATCACTATACATTTTTACATGGATCACCACCAAGTTTAGGAGTAGAATAATGGAAATAGATGGTAAAAAGAAAGAAAGAAATGTTTTATTTAACGACGTGCTCAACACATTTTAATTACGGTTATATGGCGTCTGACATACGGTTAAGGACCACACAGATATTGAGAGAGGAAACCCGCTGTTGCCACTTCATGGGTTACTCTTTCCGATTAGCAGCAACGGATCTTTTATATGCACCATCCCAGACAGGATAGTACATACCACAGCCTTTGATATACCAGTCATGGTGCATTGGCTGTGACGAGACGGTAAAAAGGTCTCGGGAGGGGACTATAGTTTTCGTCTCCATCCTATCTGTATCATATAAACGAAACTTTACAAGCCTTGAAATTGTATTATAGAAAACAAACAATGATGTATGGTAGAATATGAAAGTATCATGAAGTCCAATATCACATTATTCACATTTTATGTACGTAACATTTGTTTTGGATGTCCATAGTTTTTCAGACATTTTTCATAATTTCTCAAGATATTGGTTGAAATTTTGTGTATAGCTTTATCGTGTAGTTACCGATAAAGTTGGACTTTCATGGCGCTTTACCCATTTGTAAGTTACAGCCCTTACTCCTGGGAGGTAAAATATTTTATGGGCCCCATATGGGACATTTATTGCTCTTAAAAGCCATGTATATTTTTTTTATTATTATTATTTATTTTTTTAACGATGCACTCAACACATTTTAATTACGGTTATATCGGCGTCGGACATATGGTTATGTTGAGAAAAAACCCCAGTGGTTAGCTGACGGGGATCGATCCTAGACCGTTGATGAGCTTTATCAGTTTTTTAGAAAATGTCAACATTATCAGCAGTGAAAATTAATTGGTACGAGGTCTCCTGTATCCCCCCTCCCCTCCCCCCGTATGTAAACATGGTTTAAATACAATTTTATTTTGTATGTAGTATGTATACCAGTATATGGAACAGCCCTAATGGTCAACAATCAGTATTGTTAAATGAGTTTAGGTGGGGGTAAATAGCTCAGGAAATATTAATACTAATATTTCATCAACCAGATTATTTAATTTCAATTATAAATAACAGAACATCAATTATGTTTTTTTCCTCAAGGGTATTTTATTTATGGTACAAAATTTGATTTTATCACAAATAGGTGAAGATTCAGCTACTTTTTAGACAAAAGTAAACGCTGATCAATGTGTGACAAGAGAAATATATTAAAGCAGATAGTGACTACATTTATATTTCATAATGCACTGATCATAAAGACTGGCCGAGAGAAGAGATTGCTGTGTATTTAAAATGACTGCATCTATACTAAGCTAGTTATATATTGGTACTCTTAGTTACGGTATTTTAACGGAAACTTTCGCCTAAGTCTGAGAACAGATAACCATGTCGGTGTCAGCACTATGTTATCGTATCTAGTGCTCTATATGCAACATGTTTTGGTGTGCATTTGTTTACCAAGCAAAACAAACTTTTTGTCTTCACTGCAAATATTGGTAAACATTCCTTTTTACAATTGTCTTTTGATCGCAACATTTAAAAAATAACATAGCGGGGTACAATATCATAAAACCTCTTGGGCCAAGGCTACAGTGGTTTTACAATAAGATTGTTGAATGCCACCACTAAAGCACATTGATTTACTCATCAGCTATTGTATGCAGGGATTCTAGAATTTTTTTTAAATACACTAGCCGTTAGATCAGTCATTTAAAAAATTGACCAGCCACAATTAAAAATTCACACACCCTACTTTTAAGTTAATACAATTGTACTAAATAATAATTAATAATCAGATACGTCACCTAAAGAGGGAGATTAAACACCATCTTTGGGGGTGGTTGTGGGGCAGAATATTCATATTTACAAAATAGATTTATCTGTAACATATGTAACAATTAAGTAGCCGCAGGGCATGGCAATAGTAGTTATTTACTAGCCCAACATGGCAATAGTAATTTACTGGCCATGGGAGTGACGCTGCCATAATCAAGAAGCCTGGTCTTTGTTAAACAGTTGGTAATTTTGACAGTCTAGAAGAACATGCTACATTTTTTCATTCGTAGCAAGAATCTTTTATATGCACGTTCCATTCCTAAAGACAGGATAGCACATACCACGGCCTTTGATATACCAGTCATGGTGCACTGGCTGAAAACGTGAAATAGCCCAATGGATCCACTGTCGTGGATCAACTGGACACATCAAGTGAACTCTACCACTGGGCTATGTCTCGCCCCTTTAGTTGTCCAAATGCTTGTAGTGGTTCTTACTTTGTTTACTTCTCTAAGGAAATTATTAGGATGTAATAGGGCCATTACAATCGTGAAGACTAGAAACACACTGGGTACACGTTATTGTAAACCACAAAATATAATATGTAAAAAGTTGAAAAAATTACACATTCTTACTAGGTATTATTTAAGAAAATGTTACACTTTTGAAATTCAGCCATATTAAGCCTAGATCTCATTATACAATGCATCGCAAATGAACTGAAGTCACATCCTGCAATGTGTACAGAAAAACCAGTTGTGCAAGACTGATTTATAGTCAAAGACCAACCGCATTTGACACAACCGAACATGTTGACACTGATGTTGGTAGACAACCGTCAAGTTATCACAATCTAATGTGATTTAGTGAAGCATTGCTCAGAAGTGAAAGAGAGGAATAAATAATACAAAATAAAGTTCACAGGTAAGAAATATATTTATTTATTTTACAAACAGCAAAAGCATTTGATGAAGTTTTTGTTTTAATGGTGAGACTTCACGATCCAAATGAAGATATCTGAACAGTTTAAGGCATGAATATTTCAAAAAAGTTCTTGCAAAAAAAACAAAAATAGAATAGTAGATGCAGTCAAAAAGTCTATGGGTGCAGAAATGCCAACAGATGCAGTCACGAAGTCTTCAGTGAAGACCTAGTAACAGAGGTAACCACGTCTTGTCTTCTTTTTTTTTCCAGTCTGGTAAATGAATGGACTGTGACCGAGAGTGACAGTGAATTAGATTAGTTGTGGTTTTAATCTTCAGGTCCTGGTGCCGGTGTAGTCTGGGGTGCTGCTGCGCTGCCAACATCAGATTGCTTCTTCGTCCCCGACACAATGTCGTCAATTCTCAGCAGTAACATGGCAGTCTGAAACAAGATGAGACAAAGCAATTTTAGGTCACTTATTATGAATGACTATAAAGCAGTTCATCTTTCATTTATCAAACGCAGATTCGTCAGCACAGTAATTAATTGATCATCGGCTATTGGATATCAAACATTTGGTAATTATGACTCGGTCATCAGAGGAAACCCACTACATTTTGTTTTAATGCAGAAAGACAGGATCGCACACACCACAGCCTTTGACATACCAGTCATGGTGCACTGGCTGGAGTCCATTGGGCCCACCGACGGGGATCGACTGTCCGATATATGCTTATGGACCACACAGATATTGAGAGAGGGAAACCTGCTGTCGCCACTTCATGGGCTACTCTTTTTCGATTAGAAGCAAGGGATCATTTATATGTACCATCCCTCAGACTGCATAACACATACCGCAGCCTTTGATATACCAGTCATGATGCACTAGCTGGAGTGAGAAATAGCCCAATGGGTCCATCAACAGGGATCGATCCCAGACCGACCACGCATTGAATGAGCCCTTTACCACTGGGCTACGTTCCGACCGCTATGTTTATGAAGACTGGTCAGGTCTCGACTACAGTCAATGGATTGGAATGGTAGCATTTACACATCTAGACTAGCTGAAAATGGACGGGAAAATGCAACTGTAAACCACTAATTGTACACGTACTTCGACAGCAGTCTTGAAGACCTGATATTTTACGGAGATTGGCTCCCACACCTCAAACTCCTTCATGTCCACTATGTTGCCAGTCGTTCCGTCAATTCCCCACGTGCTGCAGTTCGGCTGAGCATGTTTCGCCTGTGATCAATAACAAACATACTTTATCCATATGGTTCAACATAACAGTTAATAATAATCATATGAAGCACACATGTAATAACAAGTGTAATGACGTAATTTTGTCATAAAATACCAAGATTTCATTATGTTACAGACAAATGTTTGTATATTTTAATAATTGCATCATTGATGTACATACCAAATAGTTAAGTTTTTCAATAACCATAAAAACCTTCACACACCATTAATAACCCATCCACAGATATAGCCTATAGCAACTGTAATACCTGAAATGTGTTCCTGCTAAACAATTACAATACTCGTTTTTTTCTTCTGATTACCAAACAAAGGATCGTTCTTTCAGATAGGGTCAGCAAAGATTAATATACCAATTGCAAGACCTCTGTTGCACCAAAGGTGATCAATCCTATATTTAAAAAACCCAGTTACACTACCTGATCACTAGGCAGCTGTAACAAAAACACAAGCCAAATTGACTATTACTTTGGTATAACTAAAATTATTCTTCATGATGAACACATTATTTGCCTGTACAGACTTTTACGTAGATTACTTACCCGTAGAGCGGTCAGTGTTCTGATGGGGCTGGCTCCACAGTTCTGTATCAGAGTTCTCGGACACACCTCCAGCGCTCGCGACACGGCCCTGTATGGCCATTGGTGGATTCCTGTTATACTCTTCGCCTTCTCATTCAGTGCCTACAAATACAAACAAGCATAATAAATTTGGAAGGGAATTTTTTTTAGTTTATTGACATCCTAACACTGTTTTATTTGTAGCAATGACTATCATAATTTTTGACAATCTGCCTGGCAAATGAAAAAATGTCATGAGTTTCTCTTTTAATTTGTATTTAATTTTAATTTTTTCGGATACCCAATAGCTGATGTGTATTTTTGTGCTGGTGTGTTGTTAAACATTCATTTATTCATTCTTTCAATTTACAGCAGAAATTCCTTTAAATGCAATAATAGTTTAGACCACTGTCCATAAAGGACTAGTTGGAGGGTCAATTGACTTATCCAGTAAGATTATCAAAACAGATTCCATAATTATACGGTTCAGAATATTGTTAGTTTCGGTGGGAAAGCAGACAACTTTACAGAGCTATGTACAGCAAAGGTAATTTTTAGAAAACCACCAAGACACCAATAACAGGTGACTTAATTAACACTGCAAAATGAACCTGATCCATTTCAAATGGACAATAATATAATTTATGCTTAATTTTTTTATTCCCGGTTTAAAATAAATTCTCTAGTGTTTTGTGACCAAGAGCCAAAGTTCACCTCACTGAAACTAATATGAAATCCACTGACTAACACACAATAATGACAGATGAAACAAAAAGTGGAAATGCCATTAAACATACATTCATTACATTAAACTAGTAATAATAAATTTACGTCCCACATTTGTCCACTAAATCTTTTCAATGCTCTAGGCTGAATGTAAATGCCAATTCCAAGAAACAAAGACACTTCCACTAGTGTACCCATGAGAGCAATACACATGCTTAGTTTAGCCGCACACACACAGATCAATACAAATTCATTAGTGTTAACTTTGTATGTACCTGAGCCAAAGCCATTTCCGTGGCTCCACCACCTGGAACCAACTGAGGGTTTACCATAACGTTCCGGGCCACGTTCATGGCATCCTGGAGATTACGTTCCACCTCGTTCAGAATGTCCTTACTGGCCCCTCGCAACAGAATTGTGCACGCTTTTGGATCTTTGCATTCTACGAGGAATGTAAAGTAACTGAAAAAAAAAATCAAACATAACTGTAAAACAACTTATCATTATGGAACAAAATTAAATCCTGGAATATTTATTTCAATAATTTTTTATATTGTTTAATTTCTTTAACTGGAAAATATTAATATTATTTGAAAACTGAAAAATATTTTAAATTCGTGTACCTTTGTTTGACATTCAATAGTTTATTCTTCATTCAGAAATATTTTAAATATTACATGTGAATGGCATAAACATACAGAACTTCACATGTTGTTTTCGCTTCCTATTTATTGCATTAGTTTATTTTGTGCAAGAATATATACCACGAGACAACGTAGCAATAAGTAAGTGAAAATAACATATGTGAAGTTCTGTATTTATTACATACCTTCTTTTATACTTTACAAAAACAGCTTTTACTTAACATCATAACAACATTTAGTTAAATCTATGATCAAAACTCATTTCATGGATTTACTTAACGTTAAAAATCATACTCTGTGGCAGCCTTGTGACATGTTTCAAATACAATGTGACGTAATTTGTAAATCATATACGACGTCAGTAAATAAAAGGCATTAACTGCAGTAAAAATAAAAAGGAAATTCCCCATTTAAAAGTTACGGTCCAGATTGCACATATGTGTAATACAAAATATATTTATTGCATGATTTGAAAATGTCTTTATCACTATAGTAAGACTGAATAGGTATGCAATAATAAAACATTGATAAAGTATTATTTAAGTCAAGACCGCAGAGATTAAAAGTACAATTCAATAATTGTATGCTTGGTTTATAGTGCTAAATCTAGTTCACGAAGAAAGTCATGGGGCAAGATGAATCCTAATTAAAATTGTTTAATGACTAGTTTAAGCTAACTTACTCATCTCCTATTTTCTCAATTTCGAAGAGACCACACAAGGTACCAATGTCTTCTTCACGTAACTCATCTGTTCGGTTGGCTATTGTTGCTCCACAACATCTAAAAATATAAATTATTAAATGACTTTAGAACAAGCTTAAAACATCCAGCCTTCTCAAAACATTCTCAATTCACTTTTTGCTTTGTTTTTCCTCTTCTTGATTTTAATTAACACAAAGACACGTCTTTCATAATCATATACAGGCGAGATTTTGCCTAGTTGTAAAGCACTCACTAGATGCACAAGATTGATTCCCGTCGGTGGACCCATTGGGCCATTTCTCGCTCCATCCAGTCCACCACAACTGGTACATATAAGGCCGTTTTATGTGCTATCATGTTTATGGGATGGTGCATATAAAAGATCCCTTGCTGCTAATCAAAAAGAGTAGCCCATGAAGTGGCGATGGCAGGTTTCAATATGTGTGTGGTCGTTAACCATATGTCCGATGTCATATAACCAAAAAAACACCATTTCCTTCCTTCTTCATAATCATATAAACCGTTGCTGGTCAAAGTTGAATACTGGTACTATTAAAAAAAAAATTATTGTTTTGTTTAATGACGCACTCAACACATTACAATGACGGCGTCGGACATATGGTTATGTCGAGAAAAAAACCCAGTGGTTAGCTGACGGGGATCGATCCTAGACCGACCGCACATCAGGCGGGCACTGTACCACTGGGCTATGCTGCCCGCTGCTGGTACTATTATTAATCACATTAGAAGGCTCTGTTTTGTTAGTACATTACTCATGCTTAACTTATTTTCATTCACACATTATAAATTTAGAATTTAGAACATCATTTACATAGATGCCAAAAAAGGTATTGAGTTACATGAATTTATCTTTTGCATAATCTACAAATGGGTTAAAAAAAGAAAAACAATTCTCACGTCTGCACAAGGTTTGAATAGCACCATTATAAAATAAACAAGAATCCCACAGAACTAAGTCTCACCTACCATAAATGTTTTCGCCAATCTGTGATGAACATTCACAGGTGCAACTATAAACAAAGATTCAATGTTGCCACCGTGACTGGAAAAGTAACACCTCAATCTCGGCTTTTTACTTGGTATGGAAGGGAGGAAATGTTTTATTTAACAAGGCACTCAACACATTTTATTTATGGTTATATGGTGTCGGACATATGGTCAAGGACCACACAGATATTATTGATAGAAAACCCGCTATCCCCACTTCATGGGCTACTCTTTTTCTTCAATTAGCAGCAAGAGTTCTTTTATATGCACCATTCCACAGACAGGGTAGTACATGCCACAGCCTTTGATATACCAGTTGTGGTGCACAGTCTGGAACGAGAAATAGCCCAATGGGCCAACTACAGGGATCAATCACAGACCGACCAAACATCGAGCGAGCACTTTACCACTGGGCTACATCCTGTCCCCTTTTACTTGATAAAGGCGGACAAAAAATCCCACTCACCTGGCTATCCTGTTGTTGTCCGATTTCCTCACCCTCCTAATGACACTGACACCGGCCTTGACAAAGAAGTGCTGCGCGAGGTCGGACACGCCTTTCTCCGTGATCACCAGATCAGGTTTGAATGCCAGAACCTCGTCACACATCTTCTTAATGTACTCTTCCTCAAGCTGCAGAAGTTTCCTGAAAGTGGAAACCAAGAAATTAGAGCAAGTATGTTACTATGTAAGTATATAGTTAGTCATGCAGATTATATTATTAGCATCAGATTAATTAACAGTCAGAGACATTGATGTTATGATAGTGCATGACATTTATGTGTGTGACATTATTAGGAATTTAAAAACATTGACCAAGATTTCTAAAAAATAAAGTGTGAAAACTTAATTAACAAATAAGGATATGTAACTTACGTGAAATCTTCTTCTTTTGTGATTTCAACATTTGTCTGAAAGAACAAAACAAATACAAATTTAAATATTCTAATACTGCAAAATAATTTCCAATAATTAAAATGTTAGTTAGATATTTGACACAAGTTCAATAATGAACAAAAATGTCAATTCATACTACTGTTCTGTTATCTTAATATTCTGTAATTGAATAATGCAAGTTAAAATTTAATCTGCTCTAAAAAATTTTTTAAACAAATGACTTAACAAAAGTTGCCCTCATACACAATTTCCATGGATCTTATTTGCCTGAAATTTCAACAGTTAAGTCTAAATTCAGTCGGACGAATCATTTTGAGTGAAATCTATTAATTTCTTAACTTTTCTGTATGTAGGTTTACCCTGTACTGCAATACATACCACACTTTCTCCTTTCTTATATTCCAAGTTACAATCCAATAACAAAATTCGTGGGTTTTGAATTTTCCTGAAAAACAAAATAAATGCCTTACTGTCAAACATCAGCATTAAATCTATTTTGCCTTGCTAAAAATAGGGTCACTTATTTCCCATATATTGTTAACCTACCAAATATTAGTGATATTCACAAACCCTGTGTTATTCCTTCGAAGATTCTGAAATAAACTAATTGAGGCATTCTGACTAGATGATGCACCTAACTGCTATCACGAAAGCCAAAGCGTAACATCTGTCCACGTGTTGTCCTAACAATAATCAGATGAAAGAGGACAGCATGTAATTTTCTTACAAGTCACATGACACAGACACCTGACATTTCCACTGAAGGTGAGAAATCTTGTGACCTATCTCATTTCAAGTGAGCACACTACTATAGCTACCATGGCTAGCTGTGCCAATTGTCAAATTCACCAATCACGAAGTTTGAAAGCAGTTAGTGAATTTTATTTGAGTTTGGTGAAATAATTTCATATAATAATAGACATTTTAAAGAAAATAATTGACAATTTCTGCAATATTTTTAAAGTTTAATAAACCATTTGGCGAAAATTGCTTTGTTCACTTAGTGGTAGTCATGGTACATGGTATGACTACATCCTACTCATCAGGGCCCAGTTGTTCAAAGCATATTTTATTTAACCCTGGATTAGTGCAATATTTTCCTTTTAAACTTTATTCCTGCACAAATACAAAATAAACTAGATTTGATCAAGTATTGATACCTTTGATCGTTCTAAATCAAGTTCTAACTTTTTTTTAAATTATTATTTATACTGAATCAATCATTTGTTTTTAAATTTCTATTAACCACTGATTATGCTAACTAATGTTAAAACTGTCCCAGATATTTGCAGAATATTTTCGTCATCATACCTTTTCATTTTGGGATGTGTGACATCTTTGTTGATCATAACACCTTTCAAAACACGTGAATCTTCCAGCAGTCCGCCTGGAATCTGCAACATGCACAAAATCTTACATTAACAGATCGACTATTGTATATCATATTTTACAATTTCAGCACAGCAAAAATCTTCTTGTAGTGCACTTGAAATCTTAAAAAAAACACCTAAATCTCATCTAATGCTTGCAGCTATAGAACAGCATGTACAACACAAAGAAAGGAATATTTCTAAACATATTAGCACATTTTAAAACTGCCTATTTCGAATTTAGGACTTAAGATCTTAATTTCTAGCATCAATGGTTCTCCACAATTTGGGGTATTATAGTACGGAAAATCCAACACTCTTGCTTACATTTCGGTATAAAAGTTATGAAAATCTAGCACTCTGCTTTATACTGCAGATCCTAAAATTACTGCGAAAAATTCGAGATTGTGTTATTCACATTATTAATACAACACATTTATTTCTTTGTTTTGTCCAGCAATAGATGCATCACACGCTATTAAAACAAAGATTAAAATGCTAATACTTTATAAAACAACTGGAGCACAATTCATGGTAAGCAAGACTGACTAATTGTCCAGTAGTCTAGCAAAAGCCGACACAATTCATCATTCACGAATATATGCTTCGAGCTGAACTCACTAGGGACTAAAAAGAACAGTTGATCTCTTTGAAGACGCCTTAACTCTGATTTAACAGGGGACACTGTTTCGAAATCTAAGATAACTAGAATTCTGTTCACATGGTTTTTACCTAGGTAACTCGTTCAGTTACATGAATTATATTTGCTTAACCTGTGGGTTAAATGATCGTTTACCTCAGTTATGTTGAAATTATATTTTAAATATATAATATTTAGCTCAAACAAAGTTAAAACAAAATACAAAAGAAAACATTTTATCAAACAGATTATTTAATGCTTGGTAAAGTTAACAATACTGTAAAGGGACTAAATATAACCCCTGTACTAAAATAAAATAGATACACTTCTATACTACAGTGACATTTCAAGTTAGTTTTTTAAAGCTTGTTATGTGATATTAGTATTTTTCGCTTTTGGATTCCTGTTTATGTTGAAAACATTTTCAACATTTGTAAAATATTATGTCCAATATATATATTCCTTTTGAGATAAAATAGCAGTAGATAATTTAGCTGCGCCAGCGGTGTCTGCTCATTTCTTTAAAATTTATGGTTGGACTATATACTGAGCATTTAGTTTAGATTGGTTGCAAGTTACAACTGTTGCAATGTAACGTTGTCTACTGATTTGTTGCTCATCAATATCTAAAACATTTGTCAGAATACTAGACAAACTTTAGGGTCTCGAAATTACAATACTCAACTTCTTGTAATTGAGAAGTATGCAAGTAATTCAATTATGTCACAAGTTTTAATTTCTGAACATTTTGCGTAACCGTCACATGAACAGAACGACAGTTCATGTGAAATATTGTGCCCTGATTTAACAGGAAAGTACACAGACGTGTGTTATAAGGAAAACAATACGTCATATGGAGGCCACTCGAATCAATTTCATGTCGCGTTTTAGTCTGCCCACATTTCAGTCTGCCCACTGTCACTTGTATTAATTTAGGGATGTGTTAATTTCAGGATCTACAGTATTTGGGTACAAAAGTAAGGTAACTCCATCACTCGGCTTACAGAATACCAATGGAAGCATAAAAATAACAATACAGTAGATTGAGAATACAAATCTATCAACACGAAATATGCCTATTTAATTTTAACATAAAAGTAACAATACAGTAGATTGAGAATACTAATCTATCCACACGAAATATGCCTATTTAATTTTAGCATAAAAGTAACAATACAGTAGATTGAGAATACTAATCTATCCACACAAAATAAGATATACCTTTTCAATTTTAGCATAAAAATAACAATACAGTAGATTGAGAATACTAATCTATCACACACAAAATAACATATACCTTTTCAATTTTAGCGTATCTCTTGATGTCGATTTCCTTCCTGCCGTTATCTTCCATGGCAACAGTCTGTGTGGCATCCAAAGCAATCTGACATGCCATATCCATCCTGAAATCAAAACACAGGAAATGAATTCAACGATGTCACACAAAAAAAAGGTGTTACATAAAAGTTCATGAAAACAAAAAATGTACTACACAGTTGTGTAAAATATGCTTAGACTTTAAGTAGACATCATGACGTGTGTCGAGCTAATGAAAAAATAATAATGACTACGATTTTACTAAAAAACTAATAATTTTTTTTTTTTTTTTTTTTATTACTGAACTGTGACAAGTATGGTTTACTCTACACACCAAATATATTAATTTATAAATACGGTAAAAAGGCATACCATTTGCTGATAAACTTCGTTCCCAAACAACTCTTGACAATTTTCAGCATCTCCTCTCTGTTAGTTACATCAACAGGAACACTGAAAAATAAAATGAAAATTGTTTTGAAAGTTATTTTGGTTTCAAAGAATGAAATGCTGTACAAGGATCTTCCTTGTTAAAAAAATTTCTATTTAATTGTAACATGATAATAATATTTGTAAGGGGTGGGATATAGCCCAGTGGTAAAGAGTGATTGATGCACGGTCGGTCTAGGATCGATCCCCGTCGGTGGGCCCACTGGACAATTTCTCACTCCAGTCAGAGCCCCCACCTTGGTATGTACTATCTTGTGTGGGATCATGCATATAAAAGATCCCTTGCGGCTAATCGAAAAGAGTAGCCCATGAAGTGGCAACTGCGGGTTTTCTCTCTCAATATCTGTGTTGTCCTTAACCATGTCTGACACCATATAATTGTAAATTAAATGTGTTGAGTGTGTCGTTAAATAAAACTTTTCCGTCCTTCCTTTTTATGTAAAAAGCCGAGATAGAGGTATTTTGCCATTAGTTCTGTCTGCCAAATATCTTTTGGTCAACTAAAACACATTTTAAAGATGGCATTGAAACTAGTTAAGATTCCAAATCTGTAAACATCCTATTTTTACTCCTGGTGCTTAAAATTTGTTTAGAGTCTAAATCAAGACTCTAAACAGTAAGAGACTGTAATGTCATGACAACACCACACAAATTGGAGTATGGACTATTAAAGTTTTATAAACACAAGTCCTGCTCAATCTGCTATTTCTCTCACCTGATCTTGTTCTTCATGATGTCTAGCATGTCTTCAAGAGCTTGTCTGAACGCTGCGATGATCACCGTTGGGTGCATCTGTTGTTCTAGAAAGGGCTGAGCTACAGACAGAACCTCTCCCGCTACAAACATAATGAAGAAAAACTTCAATGTCTTTTCATGAATATTGGGTGGGCTGGGGGGGGGGGGGATTTAGCTCAGTTGGTTGAGATACTTGTATCACAGGATCAAACCACCTCTATGGAACCATTTCAATTTATTTCTTTTTTTCTCTCCGATTCCAACAAGTGGTCAAAGGCCAAGGTATGCGTTTTCCTATCTGTGGTAAAGTGCATTAAAAAATTCCCTTGCTGCTAATGGTAAAATTTAGCAGGTTTCCTTTCGAGTCAGAATTACTAAATGGCTGACATCCAACAGCTGATGATTAATATAATCGTTGTGCTTTTTTCATGAATACATAACATGATTTCTACCCCTTATTCCAGTGGACTCATCTGAACGTCAACAGCTAAGTATTGGGGAATTCCCGAAAAATATGCCAATATATGTTAGCATGGAGGGTAACACCAGTGATTTTGGTGGGTTAATTCAGTAGGGTTTCATCTCACCATTACTGAAAAATAATGGAGTGTTGAGACAATACTATGATGTCACAGGTGTATTTTAATGGCTGGATAAAATCTTTTCGTGTTATGGATATTAAGGTAGAGGTCAGGTTATGCTAAGGTAGAGGTGTCCGGTTATGCATAAAAATAAATTACTTTATACAGGACAGACTATATTAAAAGCTTTAAATGCTAATTTGAAAACCACTTTTATATCCTAATTTGAAAATTGGGCGGGTAGCACAGCCCAGTGGTACAGTGCCCGCCTGATGCGCGGTCGGTCTAGGATCGATCCCCGTCAGCTAACCACTGGGGTTTTCTCGACATAACCATAGGTCCGACACCGATATAACCGTAATTATAATGTGTTGAGTGCGTCGTTAAATTTTTATTTTTTTTAAATAAAATAAAAAAATTGGAAAATTGGAAACATCCTAAGTATACCAAAGGATCACATATATCTTCAAGATCTGAGAAACCCCCCAAATAACTCAATAAATTTACTGGACGACAAACGGCCACCAGAGTTGAAATTTCCACAAATCCTCACCCAAAATGATGACCGACTTTGTTCCATCACCGGTTTCCTCATCCTGGGTACGAGCAACTTCTATCATCGACTTGGCGGCTGGGTGCTTAACATTGATCTGTGTAAAACAAACAAAGTCCAGTTATTATATTTATGAGAGAACAAACCACAGGATAATCAGAAATATATTGATACTGAAAACAAGAAAATGTATTTACGACTTAATTTACGTTGGTAGATGGAGACTAGTGACTCAACAATGTCTGAAACCATCTAACTAATTAACATGTGCTGTGTATGTCGTTAAATAAAAAAATGTTTTTTTTTTCAGTATGGGCTCCAGTGTGAAATTTTGGTTTAAAACATTTATGTGTCATAAGGACTCCCTGTTTGCAAATCTTTAAAGACCGTTACCAACCCAGCGAGCTCTGCCTCGTGTTTCCAGTAGAACAGAACTCCTGAAGATACATCAAATATTTTGCATTAAATCATTAAAACCTTTGCTAAATTCAAGACTACTGTTTCCCAGAATTTTAAGATACATGTTGACTGTCATTTTTACGAGCCATGTGGGCTTGCAATTAAGAGTCCTGTATGGTTTTTGCAAGCCTTGGGCTCTCGGACTTTCCTCAAACTCGCACACTGGGTTCTAACATTCAGAAACATTAAAAAAATAGCAACAAAAAACCAAGCGTCACAGCCTGCGCTGCTTTTCTCACAACCAAACTAAAGGTTCAGTAATTACTGTTCACCATCTTCTGAACCAAATCGGTCAACAGGTATGACATTTTTAGTGGGCAAAATCATATTCATCATTATCACTTTTATTTCATATGCAACCGATATAACAGGTAATAAAAACTTGTTATGAATGTTATATGCCAATCTAATTAAAATTAAATCCGCCAGGGCTTTAGATCTCACTAATTTGGGCACAACGGGGACTTTTTTTTCTTCTAAGTACAGGAAGGTCATTTTAGGTCAATACTATCATTATATAACAGCTACTGGAGAGTTGTCAATATTCAGAAATGCACTGCTAGCTGTTTTAATGAAAATAAACTTAATATTTCATTGGTTTTGAGGTCAGTATGTTTATACTGAATTTGGGCATGATTATTTTGGGCATCTGTACTTTGAGCACAATGTTTATCGCCTTGACATTAATGCAATCTAAAGCCCTGTCCACTATTACATGTGGATCTAACAGCAGCCAGTTGGAACTCATGTCCACCAATCAAAACCTTACTTGCAGAATCATGCCAGTGATTTAAAAACAACATTCTGAATTATTCTGAGTGTATACGACATGTTTCACGTGAATTACGAATCATGGAATGCCTTATTTAGACCAGTAGAACTAATTTTAATCTGATTGCTAACAACACTGCGTAGTATCCAATGGCCAGGTAACATTTCCTCTGTAAATTTAAATATTGACCAAACACACTTTGCCTTGTATAACATTATTTGGGAGCATACAAATTCTAAAAATATCAGGAGTCTATTTTAGAGGCAGCAGTACAGAGAACCATACTAATACGTACGGGACTGGTTATCAGTCTTCAGTTTTACATTACAGATTATTTATTTTAAGGCATTCTTAATTCACATAAAACATGTTGTATACCCTAAGGATAATTTGGAATGTTTTCAAATTATTTTTAAATCACTGGCATGATTCTGCAAGTAAGGTTTTGATTGGTGGACATGAGCTTCAACTGGCATTATTTATTTATGGTATCATATTACAATTTGATAGTCTGCCAATTAAGAATAATACTGGGATAATTTGAGAAAAAAGGAAATAGTGTTTCTCTTTATTTTATTTGCTAAATAAACAGTGGTCGCTGTCAGTCAATGGATGCAACATGTGAGAATTAATACATTCACAGTCCAAAGCTTCTGTGAAGGCAATAGCTATAATACATAGGGCACTAGCCAAAGCTTCTGTGAGGGCTAATGGAAATTACCAACTGTATTCCTATAATACATAGGGCACTAGCCAAAGCTTCTGTGAGGGCTATTGCAAATTATCAACTGTATTACTATAATACATAGGGCACTAGCCAAAGCTTCTGTGAGGGCTATTGCAAATTATCAACTGTATTACTATAATACATAGGGCACTAGCCAAAGCTTCTGTGAGGGCTAATGGAAATTACCAACTGTATTACTATAATACATAGGGCACTAGCCAAAGCTTCTGTGAGGGCTAATGGAAATTACCAACTGTATTACTATAATATATAGAGCACTAGCCAAAGCTTCTGTGAGGGCTAGAGGAAATTATCAACTGTATTACTATAATACATAGGGCAATAGCTAAAACTTCTCTGAGGGTTAGTGGAAATTACCAACTGTATTACTATATTACATAGGGCAATAGCCAAAGCTGCCGTGAGGGCTGGTGGAAATTATCAACTGTATTACTAAATACATAGGGCAATAGCCAAAGCTTCTGTGAGGGCTAATGGAAATTATCAACTGTATTACTACTGTGCATAATGATATGGGCTTTTATTTACTTCATGTAAAAAAAATTATTTCCCTTTTGACAAAAATATTTTGCTTTAAACAGAGTTGGTGCTTAGGCACTTACACGAAGTACACAAGTAGTTCATTTTCCTATTTCCCAATCAATAATTTTTTTTTTAAATAACCCAAAACCCCAACTCCTTAGTTTGATAAAACAGCCCATTTAAGTTTATATTATGGATACCAGATGAACAACATCCAGACACCACATGATCAAAGCCAGATCTTACCTCTCTGAGAATTGCATTGCCATCGTTGGTCATTACAATGCCCCCCATGGGATCCATCAACATCTGAAAAACATCAAAATAATTCAATAAATGTTCGGAATGAAAACGACCAACAAGAACAAGCATACAAACAAGTCACAGCTTCAAAGATGTAATGCACATCATTTTCAGACGCAAATTTAGACATGGGCTCAAAGAAAATTTTGGTTAAATAACTATTATATTATGGGTCCCCTACAAAAAACAAAACTTTATCTGCTCCTGTTTTAAGTTGGAAAATGTGAGTTAATGAATACTCTGGATCTACTTTTTAATCTGACATCCAATAGCCGATGATGAATTAATCAATGTGCTCCAGTTTTTTTAAAAGTGAAAACTGCATCATATTTCATGACCTGCAATGCTACGAACAGCCAGTAATTATAAATCATAGTTACAATGGGTTAAAAATTATAGATTTGATGTCTACATGGCTGAGACCAAAAGAAAATAATATTTGGTACCAGTCAGAAATCAACATTTAAGAAGAACAGAGTAACTTCCTATACTATCTAAATTTTTATGGTAGTATTTTAAATGGCTCCTCAGAATTTTTTTTTTTGAATTTCAAAGCAATCAATCTCTCCCCTCAATTTGTTTTTAATGTCAAGGTCCACACAAAAGTGAAAAAAGAACATTGTTTTGTTTAACGACACCACATTAATTTAATCAATGGCTATTTATTGGACATCAAAACATATGGTAATTTTAGCACAGAAAGGAAACCCACTACATTTTTCCATTAGTAGCAAGGGATCTTTTATATATGCACCATCCCACAGACAGGATAGGATAGCATATACCATGATCTTTGATATACCAGTTGTGGAGCATTGACTACAAAGGGTGATTAATAATACAAATCACTGCCAATCTGGAAAACATGATCACTGAGCTACAGAACATATATCCCCTTGTTCGGGTCTTGGTGAAAACTGTATGTAAAATAAGTTTTATCTTGTTTTAAATACAATGGAGTTTATGACATTGCTAAATGAGTTAACTAAGTTTGTTAATTTTAAATTTAATACATGTATAACCCTGTAATAACATATCCTAATAAGTAATAAATACATTTTCAGTCTACACAATATGAATAGTATTTGTGGTTTATTTGGAACACATGTCCGTAACCATTATTAAAAATTTGTTTAGTCTTTTAACTTGACATTTTCACTTGAACTGTTTTTATTCACCTGTTTTTAATGCTGAACTCCTGGTTTTATGTTTAGTTTGCTCCTGAGGATGTCAGCATTTAGCTGACGAAACGTTAAGCTTTTTAACTGGACAAAAATGCACCTAAGCTATCTGGACCGTCTGTCCAGAGCAGTGGGTTAACGATTATCGAGAGAAAAGTAGATGCATGGTGGCCTTAAACCTACCCATTAAACTATTACAACTCACTCTGAGTACCTACCAACCTAGAGTCGGATGGCCTCACTAAACATAGAATGACAATGTAGAAAAATAGCCCTCCAAATAAAACCATACCAATTTATGAATAAACTGAACACTAGCTAGTATGGGGTATGCATATGGGCGTAAGTGCTGTTATCAATCTAAAATTTAACATAAGTTTAGTTTGTTTTGTTTAATGACACCACTAGAGCAATTTGATTTTTTAACGTAGGATGTCAAATATATGGTCATTTTGACAGAGTGGAAACCCCCTACATTTTTACATTAGTAGCAAGGGATCTCTTATATGCATTATCCCAAAGACAGAATAGAACATACCATGTCCTTTGATAAACCAGTTGTGGTGCACTGGCTGGAACGAGAAATAGCCCAATGGACTCACTGAAAGGGATTAATCCTAGACCGACTGTGCATCAAGTGAGAACTTTACCACTAAAACTAATAACATGTGCCAGATAATGCAGTGAATTCTAAAGAGTATGGTTATCATAATGGCTAAAGTTATCAATAAATAAATGAAAATTTAACATTATGGATTGGCTTATGCATTTACACATACAAAGAGATATGATATCTGTTAACGCAACGGACGCCCAGTTAATCAATTGTGGGGATCTCCTCCAGTATTGATCAGGAATCTCTGATGGCATGCACACACAATCAAACACACACACACACTGATCTAAATGTGAGGTTAACCCTAGATTAGAAGACACGCGCAAAAAAGAATTGGGATAAACATGTCATGAATAATGAAAACATACCAAAGTGATGAGTTCATTGCAGGAAATTGGAGCAGAGTGTTTCATTTTGTTTGACAACAAGAGTTTAAAGTGGATGGTGATCTCTACATTTATGTTATTGTAAGGAATATTGTAAGGAAACACAAAAAACAAACAAACCATAAACGAAACAGCCTTTGAAAGGAAAAACAATGATAATGTTTATATTGTTATTATTCAATTATTGATCCTATAAAATTGGATCAAAAGTTAATTAATTCTAGTAACTGGAACTCACAGCATTTTACAATGTGTTAAGTGAAATGTGTGATCCATAGATGGAAGTAGTAATTAATAATAAAGGTAGTTCTCGGTGAACATATTTGTCAACGATACTTTTATTAATTATTTTTACCACATTGACAATACAGCTGTTACTATCACAACACCGGACCAACAGTGAACAATTCATTTATTTAAAAAAAGGAATCTTTCATAAACAACACATCGTCATTGGCATTTTAAACTATGATTACATGGCGTCTAACCTACAGTTACTTCAAGACTTTGCTGTTTGATATAAATGTGGTCTGCTGTCATCACATAGCATACTCTTTTTATATAATGTAGACGCCATAGCAATATATTCGTCATGGGACACTGGTTGGAATGGGATACTATTACAAGCCATCACACAGTTCAGCTAATTCAATGAAGGACACGTTCGTAACAAGTGACTACATTGTGCCATGCTGTCAATACAATCTACAATACATTATGTAAGGTGCTAATACATCTTGTGATATTGGCTGTACATCAATCAAGAATGCATCTATAATTTGTTTTTACACCTCTCAAAAGAGTGTTCATGGAACATTGTACAACAGACTGTTTAGATAGATGTATTAGCAATCTATATGTATCGGTACATGCATAGATAAAATGTTTAGCTCACGACATAATAATTATACATCTAGTCTGCTTAGATGTGACTGGGAATAAATTTGATGACAGATATTTATGCAAACAACTGGGTTCGTGACACTTGATGGCAGGACAATTGACATCTGTATCAAATCAATGCATGTGTTTGCCTTGACAGTCATAACTATAGCAGTGCCATGCAAGCTGAGATATACAAGCACCCAAACATTAGACAAGATTATTGATGATATTGTGAATTCATTGATCGTTCACTTCAAAAACGTGTCATGTTTCGCTGCTGCAGTTCAGGTAAATATGTATTATAATCAATAGGTGTATATGTTTATTAAAATGATTTATTAATTATAGTATGGTATTCAGGTGAGTTGTTCCGGAATTAATTGGTGGAGGGGTGTGGGGTGGAGGGGTTGAGCAGGATCCTGTTTTCAAATAATTGTAATTAACCACAAAATATGAACAGGGAAAAGATGTGGCACACATACACTCTTTTTTTCATAGATATCCACTTTCGGATATTGTCAGAATATTAAAACAGAAAGAATGTACAATGTAGCTAGTAAAAAAAGATTGGGGCAGCGGCTGCCACACCATATCCGATACTCCTGCTGGGATTTAATTTTTTTTTTTTTTTTTAAATAATAATAATAAAATAAAGTATCATATGATAATTGTTCCCTATTTCTATGATGCAAGAATAGCATTGTTAACTGGCCAAGATTTTTGTAATTGTCATGATTTTTTCAAAAATAATTCAGAAGTCTTGCCGTATGAAAAATTACAGGGTTCTCACAGACCGAGTCCCAGGTCCCCGACGCAGCGATCAAGAATGGGACCCACCGTTTTTTATTTGGGTCTCATAAACGAGTGGACAAAGTCGACCAGGAGGGGTGAGCTTGGAGGTCAAAATCCTTACTTGCCCAAGTTTAAACAATTTGAAATGTATTTTCTTCGTTCCAACAGTCTATAACAACATCCCTGCTGAAATCCTTGCACAAGTGCCTTAGAAACTCACTACATTGGTTGTTGTTGTTTTGTTTTTGTTTTTAGCAAGGAATCGTTTATATGTACCATCCCAGACAGGATATTGCATACTATGGACTTTTATATACCCGTCGATGCGGATCGATCCTAGACTGACCGTGCATTTTCAAAAAGAAACCCCACCTTTTTTTAGGTCTAAGTTATGAATAAAAATAACTTTTAAAAATATGTTATGTAAATCGAAGACAGTACTTTCTTCCTCTACCCCAAGAGCGTTACATAATTAGTAAAACATAAACGCATATGCTAACAGCTGGCCACTGTCAAAATTTCAAGGCAAATCCCCCACCCACCAACCCCTAGAAAGATGGATATAAATATGTTTTGGAGTTATTGAGACGACCCCTCAATCAAGACATTTAAATTTGTTCTAAAATTGAGAAATCTCACGTGACCTCTTGTGGGGGAATTTCACACTTGTGATAAGCCAATGAAAACCGAGATCGGTAGGAGACTGTCAAAAGTGTCCCACTTTCAAAATAATGGCTATATTTTTGACCTGGATAAGCCAGCGTAGTGAAACCAATGATGAGTTTCTGTTCTATATGGTTAAATAATAAACATATTTCAGGGAATGCCGCTTTAACAACTTCTGTATGTAATATGAACGCTATAGAAATTGTTTTTATTACGTCATTACAAAACAACCCTGTTCCTCGCTTAACCTATGATGTATTTCTGCCAGAAAATCTGCAACCGGTATATCAGTGATTTTACCACCTAAAATGTTTAGCATTGATTCAATCAGATTCGTTCTTACAAATGTGTTAAATTAGAATATTATTATTATATACTCCAAGTCCAAGTACAGGCTAAATATAGCGATAGGTGAATAGAATTGGAAGTTTTTTTCATCAGCGGGTCGATTTTCGATTTGGCTGCATTTTTTATTAATTTGGTAGACCCGTCTGCGAAAATCTTCAGTTTGGCAGGTGAAGAAAAACCTCATAAATGAATGACATGTTGATGACAATAAATCGGATTTTGACTGCGCGGACTGTGCATGAGAAAACAAAGTGAACGGAATTTGAAGCATAACAAAGACGGGGACGGTGACTATATGTGCCATTCTGTCTGTGGGATGATTCATATGAAAGATCCCTTGCTACTAATGGGAACAAATTTAGCGGGTTTCTTCTCTAAGACTATATGTCAGAATTACCAAATGTGCTGTGACGATATTGTTAATCAAAACAAACTTCACCCCGATCATACCATCCCAAACTGACATTAATTTAAAATCTGAGCAATCAATCATTACTCAGTTCCACAAATTGCCCTATATCCCTTGGGAGTCACATGACTGCTCATTTATTTAAGGGAAAACTGAGAATTGGGGCAAAGTCATTGGATAAAATTACATCCTGCACCAGAAGGATGATAATGTTTGGGCTAGCCAACATTATTGACCTTTCTCTAGTAAAGGGAATTGTTTTTGCAGGGAATTAAATTCATGCTCAAATCATGATTAAGAAATCCCTCCCCCCACCCTCCCCCCCATGAATATATTTCCATTCACAGTAGAAAAATAAATAAATGCAATATACATATTTTAGGATTCCATTTTATAATCTTAAACTTACGACCTAAAATCTGGGATTCGAGGAAGTATAGAATCTTGCTAAATTTGCAGCTTTCAATGGGTCATTTATGTTTTTGTTTCTCAACAAATCGCCACAATATTTTTTTAATGCAATACTCTATACGTGGCATTTAATAGTTGATTTATTGCACAATGCTTTCAAATGAACATTTAATATGCACGACTTTCAAAGGCAATACTGTGATCACGGCATGACCTAAGATGTTTAGGCCAGGTATTGATTTTCGATGCGGTCTACATGTCATATCCAGCATATCTATTAATGCTGGCTGTCATATCAATGTTTCCATAAATCAGAATTACATGTAGTAATGGATCTGTCCTTCACAGGCACTAAGCTCATTATATACACTCAGTAACTAGATATCGTCATTTGAGGCAAACATCACTTCCACATACATTATTCATAACTTGACTAACAAAGTAACATGTACTTTACTCGTTAAAATGTAACGGCATGACCCAAAGATGTCTTGAACACATCCATACTGACCTTTTTAGAACAGCTATCACTGTTCGCTCCCCATCACTCCCAAGATTAGTTCAAGGAGAAGGCCTTTTAGCTACTCTTAACATGTGAATTTACATGGGAACAATATGGCATAGTGATTTCCCTAGAAATTTGGCAAGGCATGGTAGACCGAACACTTTGGGGGCATTTTCATCATTTTCAGGGCACTTTTTTCCCCCAGTAAAAATACACTAAAATTAATTGAAATAAACACCGATCTAATTAGTGAAAAAGGCTTGTTTAATCTCAGGGCAGCATGGTGCTGATTGAGGCAAGATGGTGCTAGACTATTGAGGCATGCTAAAACTAGCTGGGGAAAACACTATGGCAATATATTAGTTGGCTCCCCATAATGTAAGATACTGTATTTGATCGGAAATAAGCCCAGGTTCAGGAATAATCTCACTTTACATATGTGAATAAGCCTAGCATGTGCTACAGTGACGTCATAGCTTAAGACTGATTACGATTTCACAGCACTAAGAGAGTTAGAAAATCCTAAGCCAGGTCACCAGAGACTTGTCTGTTTTACCCATGAAGCTTGCGGATATTAACCTTTAATTAAAGCAGACAGGGTGTGAATGTACTGTTTGTCAAAACAGTTTGATAGAAACTGTCAATTTTGGATTGGCTGAATAGTCATTAATGGTGTTCATTTTTAATTACCACACGTGGGTTTGGTCTTTTTCTATTTATTGTGACTATCAAGTACTACCAATTAAAATATATCTGTAGACATGAACACCAGTAATGAAGACATGCTGTTTTAATAAAAGTGTTGTTTTTATAGTAGAATTATAAAAAAAACCTTGAACATTTATTACTGGCAGAGTTGCATGTAAAGGTTTAATTCAATAATATTATTAACAACCTTGCTTGGAGTAATCACTCAAAATTAAGTAAAAAATGTTTAAGGAACACTAACATGTCCACATGTTCAGAGGAAAGTGCAGCTCTCTGTGCTGTAACCACATCACCAGCAGTGCTGAAAACACGCTCACTTGGCACACTTGTTGCTGGAATGCATAGTAGATGCTTGGCTACATTACTTAGATGTGGAAAAAACCCACTGTGTTGTTATGCATGTTATTATTGGAATTTTTAAATATACCATG
>JAECMU010038340.1:0-11461 GCA_016106625.1 Dracogyra subfuscus
TTATACACGTGAGCATGCCACACACGCGCGCACACACACACATAGACACACACACACGCACATATACATACATATACACATATGATACAGACCCTCGCAAAGATAAACACACGCACATACACACGCACACATCCAACTTCAATTACTGGAATAATGTAGCCTATTAATTATGCATTTGAATTGTCAAATATTTGTAAGCAAATATTATGAAAGTTTATAGCTAGATACTTCTTCAAGAATTGTTTGTTTCCTTTCTGCAAAAAGTAAACACCTGTCTTAATGTGGTGGTACTAAACATTTTATATCTGTTATAACGCTTTAGACGGCATTTCCTCGGTTTTTCTCCAATTCAACCAATCATATACCAGCATTTCGATCGTCTTAATTGTGAAGAAACACAAAAAAGCCGTCTTAATGAAAAGTCACGTTACCAATATTACTTCGACGCAATTGGCCAGACATCATCGCCAAGAGCTGTAGTTAGTAACGTTGTGTTACATTTGTATCTAAATGTGACCGGGTCATGTCTGCCCTCGCCTGTATTACAAATATTTTTAGTGGCATTATACACGTGAAACATGACGTCAAAACAACTGGCGCAAACACGCAATGACGCTTGCCCCGCCCAAATCAAGTAACGAGCCTATGAAATGCCGTCTAAATCGGTTAGAAGGCTTAAGACGTTTCTTCAGAAATAAGAATGACCTTCGCTCCGCTGCGCTACGCTCCGCCCATTCTTATTTCTGAAGAAACGTCTTAATGCCTTCTAACCTATACATAAACATTACCATCTACTAAAATGATGTTCTTAGATGATATTTTACAGCGTACATATATAAGTATAATTCCATGAGTATTGTTTAAGGTCAGATGTAGCGCACTAAAAGTACATATTAAAAATTAGAACTATAAGAATGGTTTCTAACACCCACAGGAGGAAATGAGTATCACATTTGAATACATGTACAATGTTTGAAGTGTAATAATTAAAGCTTGAACTTTCGTTTACCGTTAATTTTGGATTTCATCTGACCGAATGTTTTGTGTTTTAATGTTGTTGTTTTTTAAACATAAAACATTTACCGATTTATATTGTTGTGCAATGTCGGTGTCATTCTTACATTTAAAAGCAATGTTCTATTTCACCTCTCAGTTATGTTCAATGGGATTTGTATTACTATGTTATTTTTCATTCATGAGTTCCTAGCGTACTTTGAAACAATATTAAAAATAGATTAGACGCGCACATCGTTTCACTATAGGATACACCATGGGTAAGATCAAAGGTACCGACTCCAAAGCGTGATACATTAAATACAATTTCACACCCACGAACACTCCTGTCCACTGTGATGTTAGATATACAATGTAGTAATTAGAAAATATCAAGGATAATGGCTGATACAGTGTAACTAAACTTATTTAATATTTTCCTATATAAGGAAGGTGAAATTTTGTTCAAAATACATCACTCATTCTTATGTGATTTTACCAACGTTTGCTGCTGCTGTATGTGAAGCTAATTATCTTACGCAATATGAACTCCACTGCTGCTCGGGTTTTGATAAACTATCTTGCTTCGTCCTACTATCCAGAAGACTATACCAAGAGTCAAAAGCGACGTCTGCGAGAAAAGGCAAAGGTGTTTACACTTGAAGACCGTACGCTGTACCACATAGGACACAATGGAAAGCGTCAGAAGGTTGTTATCGGAGAAGAAGAAAAAAATGACCTTAATGCAATCCCTTCACAGTCATCTTATAGGAGGGTGTCACGTTGGCCAAAACGCGACCATCAAGAAATTATCTGACAGGTTCTGGTGGAAAACGATGACTGCAGATATCACAACATTTTGTCAACAGTGCCAAAGATGTCAGAGATCGATGTTTTTTGTTTTTGGTTTGTTTAACGACGCACTCAACACATTTTAATTACGGTTATATCGGCGTCGGACATACGGTTATATCGGCGTCGGACATATGGTTATGTCGAGAAAAAAACCCAGTGGTCAGCTGACGGGGATCGATCCTAGACCGACCGCGCATCAGGCGGGCACTCTACCACGCGTCAGAGATCGAATGCAAGTAATAAGCCGCATGTTGCCACCCTTCACCCTGTTCCTGTGAAAGGAATGTTTCACCGGTGGGGGATTGATCTTGTAGGATCCTTGAAGGAGACCTCCGGCAGAAAGCGTTACGTCATCATCGCAACAGAGTATCTGACAAGATGGGTCGAGGTAGGAGCATTAGAAAACAAGTCTGCCGAGAGTATTCATGCCTTTCTATTGAGTTTGGTATACAGATACGGCTCAACCGAGGTATTGCTGCATGATCAAGGACGGGAGTTTTGCAATAAACTAGTGCGAGAGTTGTGTGATATCATGGACATGGACCAAACAATGACATCGGCATATCATCCTCAGACAAATGGTCTAACAGAATGATTTAATCAAACCATGGTTACTCAACTTATGAAGCTGGTAAACGATGAGTGCAACGACTGGGATCAGTACATACAGGCCATAGCCTTCGCCTACCGTACAAACAAACAGAGTTCTACAAAGTATTTGCCATTTGAATTGCTTTATGGTCAGAAGCCCCGACTCCCCGTCGACCTAGAATATCAGGTAGACGATGCAACATGTGATGTGGACATGGATGATGTCGGCACCAGAATGAAGCAGCTGGCAGACCTGACCAAGCATCGTGACACCGCCAAGGACAACATATCAGATGCCCAGAAGAAACAAAAGAAACGATACGACAGTAAGCACAGAGAATCCATATTTGAGGTAATTAATGTATGGTATGCCTTGTTGCTTCGTAGACAAGCATTGTGCTGTAATACGTAAACTATACAATTAAAAAAATAAAAAACTAGTTTCAGTTCATGAAAATTAACATTAAGTTTAGTTTAATTTACAAACCTGAAACACATTTTGATAAAGTTACAATTGAGTGAAACATGAGTCTTTGACTTTAAAATGGTGAAATACCCTCTAAATGAATAAAACTCGACTACATAACTGTTACTTCTCAGAGGCACGTGCCTTTTTTAAAATATGAGAAATGCATTTTGTGATATTAAAAAAACATCAGGATGACCACAAACACTTCGAATGTACGGAAATGGTTACTTTAAACAATGCAATTTAAGTAAAGTATGATTTCAGTTACCAAAAAAAGCCGCTAATAGTCAAAACTATGCCTTAGTGTTTAAAAACTAGGGTATGTCCCTTTTAAAAAAAAGGTTAAATATTCCTTGGTAAAAAAAAAAGAGCATTATATTATCAAAATGTATATTAACTGATACATTTTGTATTGAGTTGTATTAGTTTTAAAAATATTTTTGGTATACATGCATATGATAAAATATATTATGGGTCAGTGAATTTTCAGTCTGAGCCAGTGCATTTTTAAAACCACTGACTTAATGTTGTTTCAGTGCTACCAAAAGGCATAAGCTGGTAGCCCGGGTGGCTACCTGTGGGCTTTCTCATGGTTCAACCGAAATGATCAATGTTTGCAATGACTACATCTTACTAAGCCCAGTGGTAGAGTGCCCGCCTGATGCGCGGTCGGTCTAGGATCGATCCCCGTCAGCTGACCACTGGGGTTTTTTCTCGACATACCCATATGTCCGACGCCGATATAACCGTAATTAAAATGTGTTGAGTGCGTCGTTAAACAAACCAAAAAAAAAAAAACAACAAAAAAAACAACAACATCTTACTAAATTTAATATATTTTAATTACCAGATTGGCGATCACGTGGCGATAGTCAGATACCAGGAAGGGAGACAAACTCGCACCACGATTCAAGGGGCCATATACAGTGACGCAAACTTTAGGGAAAGGACTCCATGTATTGAAGAAGGGTGATGCCGTGTTGAAAACCAAATACAATGCCGTGAATCTTAAGAGGTGGAACGAACCTGAAAGTGCAACAAAATCTGTCAGGACAGAAGAGCTGCCACAAAGGTCGTCGAAATGGGTACCGACATTTAAACTGAACGAGACTGATCGATGCGACATTCTCAACGGTGCATGGTTGAGCGACAGAGTGACTGATGCTTGCCATATGCTCATCACAGAGTCTACTGGTATTCAAAATCAGTCTACACTACTGAAGCAGACAGCATTCAAGCCAATGGATACCACTGTGCAAATCTTACATGACAATGATCACTGGGTAACAGTTTCTGGGAGTAAGGATGGAATTCAATTCGCTGACAGCATTCCATCTCATCCCATTACTGACAACATAAAACGGCAAATGAAAGAAATTTTCAAGAATCGTTTGAACACAGATGGGTCACTTACAGTGATAGTTCTAGATGTTCAGCCTCAGCCGAATGGGAATGATTGTGGGGTCTTTACAATAGCCAATGCCTTCCAGTTGGCCCAGAATATGTCTCCCTCAGTGAAATATAACATTGCAAATATGCGCAATCATATCTTAAAATGTATTGAAGACCGGCAGATGCGAACATTCGATTATATGTCACTGAGAAAACAATCGATGGATAAAATCGTGTGCATCTAAGAAGACAAAAAGACTCGTGTTTATATGATAGGACTTCATAACTTCATATTTTCGTTCTCTTTATTTACTATATTTTATGCAAGTATTGCAATTTGGTTCCCTGATGGATAATTAATTTAAAATAAAATGTTTATGGTTTGATTTGAATATAATGTCATTTGTTGTTATACGATACCAAGAGCTTCTGAGAAAGTATGGAATTATTAGTTCCCATTATATATCCTCTATCCACTCCACCCCACCCCACCCCACCCCCACACACCCACTGTAATAAAATTAGCACGGATGTGAGATTCTATTTATCACAGTTATTTATTATACAGACTAACCGAAGAGCTAAATACATTATCATAGTACACCAATATATTACTGGTGGAGTAAAACAAACTTTCTCTACTATGCAAATTAGAAAAGAGCACTAGCAGGAGAATGAAACAAGAGAAGCTCACCCTGTGTGTGTATATACATCATCATATTAGATAAGTACACTGCCAGGATAGCCCACAACTCCTAAATATACGCCACTACATCAGTAGAATCACTTGTATAATGGATAATAAAGTGACCCCTATAATTATATAATTCAGTTTACAATAGAAGTCGTCACTACAAGCGAAACATATTATCGGAGTTGTATATATTTGACGGAGAGTATATGTTTTTTATTCAAATCATGACGTATGGAGGAAATCGGGGCACTGCGTTCACAAATGAAATAAAGAAATACGATATCGTCTATAGTCTCTATACTATAGATAGAAATTAATTATAATCATAGACAGTGTAAACTAAAGATAAAATAGAGGGTATTCTTCTAATGTAATGTTGTATAATTAGAGAGTAATTCGCTTGAGAACAGTTTCCAAAAAGTGTAATATATAAGGATATTTTTCTCTTTTTTCGATGACTATTAAAGGCAGCACATAATTTTTATGCGTATGGACTATGGTAGAAATAGATCATCGTCCTATATATATATAACNNNNATAAATCCGCCGGCCGGCGATTCTATTTCGAAATAGAATCGCCGTCCGGCGATTTTCTAGGGGGGCGAATATATTTCGCGACACCGGGAATAATTTTTTGTTTGTTTTACCATGATGGTCACTGACCGTGGCTATTATTTATAATTACACAATGTATTATTATTATTATGTTGTTGTTGTTGTCGTTTGTCATTTAGACTCTTAACAAAACGCTTTACGTTTCTCCTGTATCTATAATACACAAACAAAAAAAACAAAAAAAAATTCAAGTCACGTAGAATACTTTATTTACATATTTTTCAATTCCATTTGTTGACATTCGAAAAAGAACGCCAAAATAACAAAACATTAGATACATAACATATAGACAATAATTTCATTGGAATAGTTTTGTTAATGCATTTGTAGTACAATCACGTAATGTCATTATTTCACGTTTCTTCCCCATGCATACAATACCAAAATGACATGAGACTGAAAAATAGGATCTATTAAAAAAAAAATCAAAATGAGAAAACATTAAGAATACTAAACGTCTGTTATATATATATGTGTGTGTGTGTGTGTGTGTGTGTGTGTGTGTGTGTGTGTGTGTGTGTGTGTGTGTGTGTGTGTGTGTGTGTGTGTGTTTTGCAATATCACTAAAAAGAAAGCTTTCCATGACCACTATGGGTTTTAAAAAACACATAATTAATTGGTCCAATCACATCCACAACATCATTCTTGTCACGTGTTTAAGCTTACACACCTGGGCTCGTTTATAAAAGTGTTTAAAAGTCCAGACTCAATATCTAATGACGTCACACGATACAATTTGTATGGTGTTGTTATGACATGTTTGAATGTTTTATAAACACCAGGCCTGATAAACCAAAGATAACTAAACATAATGGCTTAGCACTACACCTTATTACATGACCATTGAGGACGAACACATTAGAAGGAAGATGATAATTTTTTGAAACTTGTGTAATCAGCGCAATCTAAAGCAAACGAACACCTACTGTAAGATTTTTTTATTTTTTTATTTTTTATTTTTTTTTTTTTAAACCTTGTTCTGGCAACTTGATTTTAATATTTATGAGTCTAAAATAATTTTCAATTCTAGATTAAAGTACAATGTAATTATATTATAGCTTTGACTGCCAAACTTTGAATCTAAACCATTTTTTAAAGCCAGAAGCCCGGATTATGAAAGTATGACTTTTTTTTGTGTTTTTTTTTTTACAATTTTACAAGCAACAATTAAAAAATAAGGACACCAGCTATTCTGGTAAATATTAAAAGAATAGCATTCAATTTCATGCAAAAAGCGCCTACACTTTATTCATGGTCGTTATGACAAGCGAAACTGAATGTTAACGTTCTGACCGACGTCAAATATCTATGGTGTTTGTGGTGGTGAATGATCATGACGAGTTTTGACACTAACGAAATTAAAAGATGAACGAAATTCAAAATTCTAATCATGAATCATGTGATGGAACACTCAGCAGGATGAATCTTAACACCATTCGTGGGTTTTGTACACAGCATAATGCTAAATCAACAAGTAAGCAGTTTTAAGATTAATTATTAGCCATGATCGTTTGGTACCATTCTAAACATATTATGGATCTACCAAAACCCAATATAGGAAATAAACTTTATGTACGTGTCCTTTTCATGTACTGTACAAAAAACCCCTAAAAAACCCTAAACACATTTTTATTTAATCAGTCAAAAGATGAAGATTTTACTGTATATAATGTGGAATTGCAGAGTATACAGTTTATAATTTCACTATGACATGATTTCATGACCATTTAAAAGTGTTCTACTTACTATGAACGTGTTTTCAACCTGTACATTTGTTTCTAAAAGTCAGTGACCAGTATTCATTTATACTAATAGAAGGTGGTTTTCTCTGATGTCTAGTGCAACATGTACTGCCATACTGTTCCGTATGATCAACCCAATACCTACTGAGGCACTGCACTGCACCTCTTAACTGCTCACCACTGATGAAAGAAAATCCTTATCTACCAATGATATCACTATGTTCTTCCTGTATACCCTCAATGACTACAAAATGAACTCAACTAAGAGAAAAAAACGTGTAGTATTTTCTGGGACTATATCTGCTAAAGTCACCTCAGTTAATGTTTTGAATGAACTGTCTACACCCTCACCCGCCCCAAAACCCCACCCTATATACAAATGTATTTAGAAACATAACATCAGAATATTCTAAATGCATAAATTATTAATAGAACACAAATTCCTAAGAATCTACAGAAAATGTTTCAAATGCCATTTATGAGGATACACATGTCTACGGCTGGTCATACAAGACACCTTTGTAACAAGTTGAGCCATAGCTTATCAAACCTGTTAACAGAAGTGATCCTAGCAGACCTCTTAAAAGTTGAAGTTTATAAATATATTACTATATCAAGCTCCTTCTACTGAATGAACCTCTTAACATGATAAGAACAAGAAATACCATTCATAAGTGACGGGCAAACAGCTCAAGAAAAAGCAATTCCACTTTGATTTTTCAAGTACATGTTTGATAAAACTGACACATGATTAAATTAAATTTAATTATAACCATAATAAACATTCCACTGACAGAGGGAAAACACTGTTTAGTGTTGGTGTACTGTAATGACCTTCCAGCAGAGAGGTTATTTCCATGCTGTAATGTATTAATCAAAACAAATTCTGCCCCTCACAAAACCCACCAAAAAACCCCACCCCAAAACTTAAGCACAAACCAAACTGACACTCGGCATCACAGAACTTAAAACACAAACAAATGTATGATCCAATAAATAAAAAGACAAAACAACCTGAAAAGAAGAAAAATAGAGCAAGAGCAAAAAAGTATCCCAGAGTAAAATTATGAACTGAAAATAGGTCACTTATAAGAAATAAACATTACATGTATATAGGACAGTGAACTGTAGCCACGGGATGTGAACTGTATCCACGGGATGTAACCTTTATACAGGGGAAAACCACATACATCTGTGTGTACACACTACACATGTATGTATTTATGTATGTATGAAAACAATGTAGATGTTCTTTACATATTACAGTTATTTTTGTACAATATGTCCTCAATAACAACAAATTAAATTGTCAAAACCAACTTGAAAACTGAAACAGAAAACCAACAAAATTGAAATAATTCAAATATAACTGAAATAACCAGAAAACAAACCTAGGACAATGACCAGCAAAGAACGTTTAAACTGAAAAATAAGGTATAATGTGAAAACTGAAAAGTAAATAATACAAACTGAAAACCAACAACCAAGAACTGAAATTCAGACCAAATTAAACTGAATGTTACAACACTTTTGTCAATACACCCTTCTGAGGCCCCCGTGTGCTCAAATATAATCTGGGATGTAGTGGCTGCATTTTTCACTGAGATATTGGGAAAACTTATCACTGGGTTTTTTTCCCCCTTATTTTCTAATTATGTTAGGACCAAAAAGAAAAGGAATGTGTATTTAATGACATCTCAGGACATTTAAAACTACAGCTATTTGTTGTCCACCATATGGCTATTGCAACAATTAATCTTGGGTGAGAAAAAACATGCAGCTACCGCATATGTTTCTATTGAATAGTAATTGTCAAGATAGGACTGAACATATAGCCTTTGATACACTAGACTAGAATTACTAGGTTTGTAGGAAATTAAGTCCACAATGGGCATCTTTTGATGCAATGCACCTTGGGCGAGTTCCCTAGCAATGAGCCACCTCCAATCCAGCTAGGTCTAATGAGACTCTAAGTACTGAATAATCTAAAACCTTTCTTACATGAGACATGAAGTTCATCTGAATTCAGAATGTAAAAGGTATGGGAAAAAATTAAAATGCATATTCAATCCATAACAAACACAGATGTGTAAAACACCTAATGAAAGAAAATAATTATGTTTGTGATAATTTTGTGGATGTGGATGGGAGATCTTATGTATGGCTATGATATTACTGAATGATATAAATATTCAAAGAAGAGGTAACAAATGAAGTAAAACTGCTATTATGGATTAAAGAAATAATAGATTTAAGAAGGGAAACTCGAAAGCAACTGCAGAGAAAGAAACAAAATATTGTCCAAAATTTACAAGACTTGTTCGTGTGACCTTATGATGTGTCAAAGGTTTTTCATTTACAGGGAATACTGGTTGAATGTGCACTTTAAATAAGTGAGATAAATAGAGAATACTAAACGAGCGTGCCTGTCATACCATTTTTATGAAATGATTGAACAGTTTTGGTATCTGACGAGCGAAAGTTCACAAGTTTTATAAAAATGGTATGACAGGCAAGCTAGTTTAGTATTGTATTTATTACAAACCAATTGCAAACAATCCACAAAGCAGAAGTCAGCAGATGTTGAGACCTACTACATGTTATTCGTCTATGAATTGGGTCAGCAAGTGATCTACGTCATGCTCACATCACGCCGATATTACACTAGTTAGATATTGAGTGATTGTTATGACATGAGCAATATCTTACACTGGTGTGTAATAATTAAAATAAATGCATGAAGATATTAATATGCAAAAGACCCAGAAAATATTTGTGTACATTATACTTTCTACAACCAGTAAGTCAACTGATGTTATCACCATCACTTGACCAACACAAAGACAAATATTTCAAAGGCTGCATTATGTGCTATCCTGTCTGTGAGATCCCTTGCTACTAATGGAAAACATAGCAGGTTTCAACTTTAAAACTCTGTGTCAAAAATTACTAAAGGTTTGACATGTAATAGCTAATGATTAATAAATGAATGTGCTCTAGTAGTGTCGGTAAACAAAAGAAACTCTAACCATAATGACATGCAATTAACTGTCTAAACTTTAAATACATGCACGTTCAATTAGTATTCCCCTTTGTACACAATAATGCATTAACAACTATTCCAAAATATTGTTATATTTGTTCAACATGTATATATACACACTGCATCAAACAAATACAACAAATGAGCGAAGTATGCAGTCAAATCTATCAAACATCACACAACGCCATCTCAAACCAGTTCTTTATGTAGACAAATGTCACAGAAATAGTATGACCATGTTTACAGACACATTTTTATTTTTTAAATGAGAAAACTGTAGAAAAAAATGGATGCCCATTACAATATGGAAGATTCTGGCTTTCTGATTAGTTGTTGGAATGTTTGGGCCAGTCCATGGGTTAAGGGAAAAAGTGTCATAGGTCAGGTGATGTATAAAACACCTTTACCATGACTTAGGCTCCTCCTTCTACATGAAGAGCAAAAGACATCTTTTAATAAACTTTCTCCAAAGCACAGCACATGTCAGGTCAGAATGTTTAATGTGCACATTCAGAACAAACTGATGTAGTGCACGCCTGTCCTGGGCACAGGTGCCGACTTCAGCCGGTAACTCTGTCCAGGACAGGACATAACATGTATGACCTTTTATACCAGTTTTGAGGTGATAGTAAAAGTGAGTGAAATGAACCCACTGAGAATTGATCCCATGAACCCATACACATCAGGCCATTTACATGTACTGTAATACTAGTAACACATGGTTATGTCGAGAAAAAAACCCAGTGGTTAGCTGACGGGGATCGATCCTAGACCGACCGCACATCAGGCGGGCACTGTATCACTGGGCTATGCTGCCCACTTAGCTGTAATTCATACAAAAGGTAATCTTAGTGACAAAAAATTGTTTTGAAATACCTATTCAAACTGTATTATATCAGATTTATTATGAGTACAACTTTCCCTCAAAATGTTAACATGGACTTTTGTGTACCACTGTTTAATTGCATCCATTATATTCTTTATCGGCAATAATAAAAACATGCTTGACATGTTAAAATTACACTTACTGTATTTGAGTTAATCTGCATATTGTCAGTGACAATTTC
>JAECMU010038389.1:0-20735 GCA_016106625.1 Dracogyra subfuscus
GCCATTCTTTTAGGATGGATATACAAAAACAGCTATTCTTTTAGGATGGAAATATGAAAAAAAGTCATTCTTTTAGGATGTTAAAATACAAAATGGCCATCCTCTTAGAATGGCAAAAAATTACCACATTTTTACCACTGCTTGCGAAAATCAGAAGTTATCTCTTCACCGGGGTTTATCGAAGTAGTGGTTGATGTTCTTCTTGTATAGATTTCAGAGTATGAGAGTCAGACTGTTAAAACAAACAAACATTCTGAGAGTGCTGCTCAAGCAATGCATACAATATGTCATCTACCAGGCCCAACAAATTTCCATATCACCTAAATTCAAGAGCCATAACTCTGTCAAAACCAGGGATAAATCACCATGAAACTACAGCACTTAGCTTCATGTACAAACTCCTAGAAAAGAAACCCACTTTTGAGCTAGCAACATGGGGAATTTTACAATATTTTACAGCCTTGTAAGCACAAATATCAAATACTGTGTTATATGCTGTCCTGTCATTGGGGAAAGTACATATAAAAGATCACCTGCTACTATTCCAAAAAATTTAGCGGGTTTCCCTTGAAAATGTGTTAAAATCATCAAACGATTGTTATCCAATAGCTAATGATTAATCACTAAATGTGCCCTAGTGGTATTATTACAAAAAACTAAACTTTAAAGGTAAAGTTTATAATAAAATATTTACTTACGAGCTGTACGGTTTAAATCTATTTTACTGTATACTTTGTATTGCCAATAATGTGGGCAGAATGTAGCCTAGTGGTACAGCACTCGCTTGATGTGAGGTCGGTGTGGGATTGATCCCCGTCGGTGTGCCCACTGGGCCATTTCTCGTTCCAGCCAGTACACCACGAGTGGTATATCAAAGGTCATGGTATGTACTACCCTGTCTGTGGCATGGTGCATATAAAAGACCCCTTGCTGCTTATTGAAACGAGTAGCTCATGAAGTGGCAACAGTGGGTTCCCTCTTTCAATATCTGTGTGGTCCTCTACCATATATCCGACGCCATATAAACGTAAATAAAATGTGTTGAGTGCATCATTAAACAAACCATTTCCTTTCCTTTCCCAATGAGTAAAATGTGTTATTCCTACTATAGCTTTTACGCAGGTGATGGACGTGTATTACAAACTACCTACTAAACTAAATGTTCCAAACTTTATCCAAAAGCAAGAACACCACTTCATGGGCTACTCTTTCCGATTAGCAGCAAGGGTGTACTGGCTGGAACAAGAAATAGCCCAATGGGCCCACTGACCGGGCCCATTTAGGAAGACATGGTCAAGCAGATAAAACCAACCAGGAAAACTAGTTCAATGAATTACCTGTTTACACAGCAGCCGTTTGAGACCTATGGCCAGCACACACACAATGATGAATGCTCCAAGAGTGATCAGTCCGTACTGAACAGCTTTTGTGATCTTTATTGGCTCCATCACCTTAGACTTGAACTTGTTGGCACTTTTGTCATCTATTTTGGCATTCTGGAAAATAGTTGTTATTGGCACTTTTTGTTATCTATATATTTTAGCATTTCAGATAACATACTTTCAGAATTTGTTAACTTTGCGAATTATATGTAAATTAATCGAGGTCTCCACACTATGTTTATTGACATAGCTGATGTATACATTCAGTCATCAAACACAAATATTTCAATAGCAACTTTACACTGAAAGCTGTCCAGTGTTAAACAAATAAAAACATTAAGCACTAGTTTATTTTTATGTAAGATATCCAAAATGATGTCATTGAAGTTTGACGCCATTTTTATTCAAAAAGACACTGTGTCATATATTCTTAAATCATTTGAATATCGAAATATGGCTGATTGGAATTAAAGCTGTGTATACAATTTACAAACACTTGTTGTATTAAACTTGAGATTACATGATAAAAAGATTATTACCCTTGTGTGTTTCAGTATCATCAATATCATATAAAAATAACGTATTATGCTCACAAAATACATTTTGTATTCCTAATATTTGATTGACTAAATACTGAATTAAAATGCTATTTTAAAAGTGTTATAGAATAAATAGAATTCACTACTCGTATTTTTTAAAATAGAATTCACTACTTTTTAACATGTAAAATATCAACTTTGTAGAGCCTCAACAAACACTGATTAACATTAATATTTTCTAAATTAAAAAACCACTCGTGACAAATCCTCTATATATGCATATGTCTTGCTGCCATTTTTCTCATCTTTTTCGGAATTCTGGAAACGTTTAGTGATTGGATAAATATGTCTGAACCACATATGGTTGACCTAGCATTACAATTTCTCAGAAAATTGCAAAAACTTAATGTAAACCTGCAAAGTAAATGCAAAATACTGTCACTACCTTCAGAGAACATAGCGTACAAGAGGACTGCACCACTAGTACTGGAGCAAAACCTCAAATTCAGCCAAAATGTGCTGACACCTTTTTACCGAGGATTTCCATCATTCTACTATCAAAATTAGTTGTAATCCATGTAAAAAAGTGTAGTGATTAATTTTAAACCCATATGTAGCTGTTGGTAGTAATGTTAATATGAATAAATGTTGTTATCCAGATTCTGCCAGTTTCATTTACTTTGTCAAGAGCCAGCCTACAAAAAATGGGAGCCCGTACGTCTGTCACAGAACTAACATCTATATGTATAATATCACCAGCCTCTTAGCTAATTGCCTAACTCATTTATAGAGCTTTTGAGAAAAATGGAGAGAAAAAAAAAGTTTTTATACAAACAGAAAATACACATGTAATTCTTTAAAGATTCTTTAAATGTTTATCTAGTATACATTACCAAAGAAAATAAGAACAAAAATATAAACAGAAAATTCAGTAATGTTTGTCAAATTATATGCTCTTGTTCAGAGTACCGGTATATAATTTGACAAAAATTACTGAATTTTCTGTTTATATTTTTTGTTCTTATTTTCTTTGGTAATGTATACTAGATAAACATTTCATCTGTAATGGATCAAAATGTTCATAGCTGGATGTATTTATCTTTATGAATAAAAATTATGTATAGTTTTGAAAATGTCAGGGAACTCTTTGTCTAACCATCCCCCAAAATATTTATAATACATCTCATGACATTCTCTCCCCAATAGATCATTATTACATTACTGTTGAACAGCCTCTAAAGAGATGGTCACAGTACACACACTGGCAATCTTCTCACCTCATTCAACCAAATCACTGGAAATATGATAGGCTTTTTAATTTGTAGAGTTTCCCTGAAATGAAAAACAAAACAAACATTAGTCAAATTTTAAACTTTGTTTTGGGAGGGTGGGGGTTGCACGGCAAGTGTTGCCAAGTTTTTTTAACAGACAAAAATAATTTTACCCTATTGGAAGGGCTTGGTGTCAAACCAGTTAGAACACCATGATATTGTTATTGCCGTCAACGTCTCATGTTTGGGGAACAACTTCAAGTAAGGAGGGCAACCATAGCACTTGCCATCAGTGTGTGATTGTAAAATTAAAAACCTGACATGTTATATATTGTACAAGTTTATAGTACCCAAGAATATTATACCACAAGACTACTTTAAACAAGTGCAATAAATAACATGGCAAAACTAATAAACTGCCTTTTCTCTAGTAAACATGACCTTCTGATGATAACAATATTACTGTAGGTGCCAATCTAGGCATAGGGAACAATTTCCCATTCTAACTTTTTATCAATAATAAGGAATTAAAAATAAATCAGTTTACTGCAAAACACCTGAATGCAGTTTCGCAATATAAGTGTCAAATTACAACAACAAAAAAAGTTTTTACTTTATTTTCAATTCCAACCTACTCTAGCATGATCTATAAGCTTAAATGAACTGCATGAAACCAAATTTGGCATGTGTTTTGATAATTTGTTTGATCAATGGACTTTTGAAATTTTCGTATTTATTGCATTTTCATTCTCAATTCATTCTGTAGTAAACTGCTTTTTTCAAACCAAAACAATTTTTCTATAATCTGAGAATTTCATTTCAAACTGGACATGTGGAACAAATTCACATTCCAACTTTTATCAATGATAAGAAATTAAAAAAAAGAATTCAGTTTATTGAAAAACCACACATGAATGCAGTTTCGCAATAAAAATGTCAAATTACAATATTTTTTTAAAACGTTATTTTCTATTCCAAACTACTCTAGCATGATCTATAGGCTTAATTGAATACCATGAAATCACATTTGGCATGTGTTTAGATAATTTGTTTGATCAAATGGTTCTGTATTTATTATATATCATCTTTCTATATTATGAGTGACAAAACGTTGGTTGAATTTTATGAAACTTTATGACATACTTCCCGGTTTGGGACATGATGTCATTCAGGTAAACAGGTACTACGCATGTGAGATTTTTTATTGCACAGTCAGGATTGTCTTTATTACTATAGTAAGATTCAATATGTATGTAATAAATTGAATAACTAACTTCAATTCTGCCTCTAAAGTTACGAAAGCGTGATGTTATACCACAGGTACCGAACTCACGTGATATGGTCAATCTTCTGTATATAAAAGTTCAACTGTAATTTCTTTGCAGCATTCATTACAACTCCTGTCATCTGCAAGTAATTCACCAAATGTCATGCACAAAATCACTTACAAGTGGTTTAGCAGTACATCTGGGCTCTTGTGCTATTTGGAATTCAGGGCCCTATTATATAGGTGTGTTTTTATACATGCACTTTGCCCCAGAAATACTCAATCCCTTCAGACCCTGACTAAATCCTTGAAAGCTCAATTTGACCCTGCACCATACAGTATGCAACCAAATGGAGCATTTTGATAAACATACAAGGTACATATATTACAAATATATTACGAACTGCATCAATCGAAAAATATTGATTCAGCAAACTATTAAAATGGTGGAATGCTTTGCAGAATTTTTAATATTTTAACAATATCTGTCACCACCAATAGTTTTATTTTGAAAGCGTAGACATACTTACTGGCTCAACATCAAGAAATGTCTGGTGTTTTTCAAGACTTGGATGCATTCCCTTGACCCCTTTCCGGACAGACTCATCAGCAAAGAGGAAGTGAGGTGAAGAAAACAGAAATGGGGCATCTGCAAATATAAACAGAATAAATTCTGCCACATGTTGGAATGTACCAGTCTGCACCTCTTTTTTTTTATGAGTGCACTGACTGGGTCCAGCAGAGCAGTTCTAATTTGGACAACCATTGAGAAATTATATATTATAGTCTCTAATCTATGTATTCAAAGCACTTCAACTTCATTATAAAAGAGAAGGTGCCAGCATTAACAAAGGTTAATCTTGGTCTTTTCCAAAGCTGAAAGAACCGTAAAACAAAAATGAAAGTATTGTTTTTAAGAAAATGTATTCATAAATCTGTATGTAAAAGTTACATTATTTAACATTTTAAAAATTGTAAGACATTTGATAATATAATAAATGTTCCCACCAGTCATTATCAAGTGACTCACTCTTAAAAAGGACTACAATTCTCAAGAATGGTTAGGCCCCTTTTCCCATTAAACATGATTAATAAAACCAATATACACATATTGATGAATACTGATAACAATCAATCAATGAAGTATTTTTCCATGCACACCTTTTACACTCAGTGATGTCATAATGTTGGCTGGCAGCTTAATTAACAAAATAATTGTCCGAATCTGTTGTATTAATTCTTTGGGATCATGGATAACAATGTAAGAGAGAATCAGGATGAACATGACTTTGATCAATTTTCTAAAACAGAATGATCTCATTTATAACGGGTGTTGTAGGGATCACATGGAAATACATTTCCTAATAAAGGTCCGTGGCAGATAGGGTGGCTTGGCTGTAAATAAGTGATATAATAATGCTTAGTATGATATTCTTAAATAATGCAGATATGGAAATGAATAAGAAACTGCATTAATCGTAGACTATCTAAACTTTCACAGGCCGGATCTCACTGGAAATTAAAACAGTTATGATGACACACACTCATGAACCACTGTCCACACAGTGGTGACACCTACCTTGTTTGCACACACTTGCATTGAGGACACCACCGGGGTTACAGTCAGAAAGGTCAGACAGGTTCGCGAATGGCGTACAGAAGCCGATGTTGTCTGGGTTCGCTGTTACATTGCGGAACGAACTGGGTGGGACTACATATCGTAGCAGAGCAATATCCTTCAATTTGTAGCTACGTCTGTAGACAATTTCCAGCGATCTGCAAACAAAAGACGTTATTAAAATGATAAAGACTTTGTGCCCAAATCAAAAGCAAAATGTTGTTTTGATTTGACAAATGGTTAATGATGACAGATGTAATCTTTACATTTTGTAATAGTACCAAATTAATGTAAAATATACTTTCTAAAAATCGCTAATTTATAGTGTTACTCTATTGGAAATGATACAAAATAGAATAATGTCATGAAAAGAGTTAACAGAAGGAAGTATACTTTAAGTTCTTTAAGGAACACTTAGAACAAAGTCTTTTTAAAATGGCCAAATATCAAAAATATTGCAGCCAATAAAATGTGTATTTAAGCCTATTGGCTAGTGGGGGATATTGTTATATTGGTCTGCTATACTGTTTATGAAATGGGTCATTTGCAATATATTACTGCTAGTTCATTACCATAATTTAAGCAATAATTTTTTTAGCACTGTGATGAACATCCATAGGTGCAACTGTAAACCAAGTTTTATCAACCTACTGTAAAATACTTTATTTTCGCGGGGACTTAATTTTCGCGCTATTCTTTCAACCCACATTACTGACATTATTTATAACTGTCGCAAATGAAAAGAATGATAATGGATGATAAAAAGAATACCTCCCTCGTGTCTTGTAATATCATAATTTATCATCACTTGTTGATAAAAGTATAAAAATCCTTGGCAAACCTTGAATGTCATACTTCATCAACTTGTGCCGATATGTTATGATATCACAAGACATGAGGGAGGTATTCTTTTTATCATCCATTATCATTCTTTTCATTTGCGAGAGTTATAAATAATGTCAGTAATGTGGGTTGAATGTGTTAAAGTTTAACATTTAACTTTGTAAAGGCAAGTCAAATACAAATGGTACAAACCTGCAAACATCAGATGCATACAGATACAAAGGATGTGATGAATCCACGAAGGGTGGGAACAGAGTTCCATCTGCAGAACAAACAAAATCAATTTTGCTTTACAAATATACCAATGTTTGTGACAAAGAGTGCATAGCTGAACTATATTTAACTTTTGTTAAGATGATAGTTTTTGTTTCATTGAAAGAACTATAAATAACACAGATAACAGTCAGGAACCAACTAGCCTCAATGGCGTCATGGTAAAGTCATTGGACTACAGGCTGGTAGGTACAGGGTTCGCAGCCTGGTACCAGCTCCAACCCAGATCAAGTTCTTAAGGTAGGTGTAAGGCCACTAAACCCTCTTCTTTCTCACTAACCAATAACCAACTAATCCACTGTCCTGGACAAACAGCCCAGATAGAGAGGTGTGTGCCCAGGACAGAGTGCTTGAACTTTAATTGGATATAAGCATGAAAGTATGTTGAAATGAAAGGAATGTCAGGAACAATGATGGTCCCATTCAATAAAATGTTTTACTTATACATTTTACTTTTTCAAAAGTGCAAGTACAATGTAGCTTAAGATGGGTTGTGTTTACATTTACTACAATTATCACAGATCTTCAAATAATGCTTGCAAACGTAGCTGATCTGTTTATAACAGTTTAAATATTATTCCTCTCTTTACTGGAGCAATCGTTATCAAAATCATGTTAATTAGGTACCGTATTTTGATTTATGACATCTATTAACACTAAATAAAAAGTCTTGCACAGAAAATATGCAAAATTAATTAGTGTTTGCATGTTTGGTTTGTATATCAACAATTAAAAACCTCCACAGCATGCAAATGAACAAAATACATTTAATAACAGGAATACCAAGGAATTAAAATGTCCCACCTACAAATGACATTTTTCAGTGAACTTTGATGAACATCTGTCAGTACAACAGTTACTATAAACCAAGTTTTACTGATGCAGCACATATATTTTGTGAGAATTGGAGCTAAACACAAAACTTCATCATTGAACTAAATACAAATTTATTTTAATTAAACATTTTTCTTCTTTTTTTTGTACATGAATTAAAAAAAAAGAAAAAAATATTTAGTATTTAGAATTTTTTTTTTAATCACTTACCTGAACCATTTATCATATTAGCATATGGAGTTGACCACCAGTTTAAAGAACTGAAATAATAAATAAAAAAAAGACTCATGTACAATTATTAAAAGGAAGGAAGGAAAACAAATTTAACGACGCACTCAACACATTTTTATTTACAGTTATATGGCATTGGACATATGGTTAAGGACCACACAGATATTGAGGGAGGAAACCCATGGTCGCCACTTCATGGGCTACTCTTTTCGATTAGCAGCAAGGGATCTTTTATATGCACCATCCCATACAGGATACCACATACCATGGCCTTTGATGTACAATTATTAAAAGCATAATTAATGTCTGCACATGGTTCAATCTGACATACATGTAGTTATTCCTTAAATAATGGTATAATAGTTGTACATTATCAGAGCTAGCTTCAACCGGCCTCGGTGGCCTAGCGGTTAAGTCGTCGGACAACAGGCTGGTAGGTACTGGGTTCGCAGCCCGGTACCGGCTCCCACCCAGAGCGGTGTATGGCCGCTACACCCTCTTTTCTCTTTCACTAACAATAACAACTAACCACTAATTTCTATTCTGTCCTGGACAGACAGCTCAGATAGCTGAGGTGTGTGCCCAAGACAGGTGTGTGCTATAACAGCTTGCTCTGAATGTGCACGTTAAACAAAAAAGTAAAAGTAAGAGCTAGCTCTGGGTGAGAAAAATATTTCGCCAAATTAAAATAAAATTTGCCAACTGCTTTTAAAATTTGTAATTGGTGAATTTGGCGAATGCCTAGTTCAAATGGGTTTACAAATAAAATAACACTTGTGGTGCCACATTCAGCCTCAAGTTAAACTTCTTTTCCAAACGAATGGTAGCTGCAAATTTGCTTGTCAATGCACAGGTCATAACTATTGAATGAACATCTTTAAATAACTACAGATTTTCTATTTTTATTTGATTTACTGGATTCTGCCTGGATATTATATCTCTGAAAAAATTTAATGTTATTCTTTACTAATTTTTAATTTATCAATGTACCATATTTTCCCATGTATTATGCTGCATTGCACACACCCCACTTTGAACTTTTATTTCCTGGAACATTTTCTCCCCGTCACCAAAATTAACGAAAAGTGAAAGCAGTGGTATATTCAAGAAACAAACTTAAGTTAGGTACTTTCGTATACAGACCTACATGTCATATTAAACATAAGCTAGTACTTGCATACTTACATGTCACAGACTCACACATGCATAAATCAAAACACAATTATATACCCATACACTGTAAATGACTAATAAATAAATGAAAACAAAAATATAGCATAATACATTTGGTTCTCATACCTAACGTGAATGTGTGAAATTTCAAAATTTATAGTAGTGTCGCATATTTCCAGTTTGACGAAAATGGATGAATTAAATCTCATTGAAATTTACAATATTTTCTTACGAGTAATGCTTGGTGTACACCTACTGATTAACACGGACTCGACAGTTAAGCCAGCAGTAGTTTGAAAATGTGCAAATTAAATCTCATGGAAATTAAAAATATTCTCTTGCGAGTAATACTTGGCATACACCTACTGATTAACACTGACTTGACTGTGGAGCCGACAGTAGTTTGAAAATGTGTACAAACCAGCACAGACGACAGTCTAATCAGGGCAAAACTATTGCATCTTTGCCCTGGACACATGGCGGCAGGGCTAACTCTGGTACTCGCCAAATTTGCCAATTTTGAAAGCAGTTGGCAAATTTTATTTTAATTTGGCAAAATAATTTTATGCAATAACTTGATCTTAATTTGATGAAATAATTTTAGAAAATAACTTGATTTCTGTAATTTTTGAAGTTTTAATAAACAATTTGGCGAAACTGTTTGCCCACCCAGAGCTAGCCCTCAACACCTACCAATTAAAAGCAATGCAATTGTAGAGTCGGTGTTAATCCAGGGTTCTTACACTTGCAAAAACATGAAATTCAAGGACATTTCCAGGACTTTTCCAGGACATGAAATGTTCAGTCAATGAATGTTTTTAGAAGAAATTCTTGTCTAAATGTAGACAGGTCATGAGAACAACAAAAGTAAAGTTGAGGTAAAATAAACCACCAATTTTTTTGCCTAAATTTCCAGGATATTTCCAGGACACAATAAAATTTACTGCTTTTTCCAGGACATTCCAGGCCTGGATTCTAAAATCACAGAATTCCAGGACGTTCCAGTATTTCCAGGATGCGTAAGAACCCTGTAATCGGTAGGTGTGTGCCAAGCATAAAGAACTGGTATAAATTAAAATATCTAAATCGTTTACTGTTCATTGAACCTTGAGGCCGAAACAAAATTTAGTCACAATAAATATATACTGTAAATAAAATCTATTTACCTAAAACATTATGTAAAACATTTTTTTTAAATTGTTAGAGAACCCAAATTTTCTTTTTAATCTAACTGAACCATTATAATTATCTGAAAGCAAAACAAAATATTATATTTGATCTGAGTTTATACCCGGCTAGGTAACTGTTGAGACAATATATAAAGCAGCCAATAACACTGAACATGGTATAACTTACCTGTTATAATTCCAAGTGGCAATTACTCCAAACTTGTCAACATCATCGGTTCCTGTGTAAATGTTATATATTCCATCATCTGTCCCATTTTTCTAGCAAAAACAAATATAATAAAATAAGAGTAATATTTTTTGCTTTTCAGGTAAGGTTTAAGCACAATTGTTAAGTGCACCATTAATATTTTCACTGAATCATAAATTAATATTCCAAGTCAAAGCCAACCCTAGAACCATATAAATGTAACATAGTTTAATGTAAAATATAATTTTGAAAGCAAAATAAATAATAATTTAGGTTTTATTGTATTTTTAGTAATTATGCTATAATGTATTATCTAATTAATTATAATTATGCTATAATACATTAGCTAATTTAAATATTTATAAGTATTTGGCAACTTTGTGGATGGCAGCTTATCACTGAATTTTTTTTTAATGTGGATTTTTATATTGTATGGGTAATAATAAATGTAGCTCCCCTTTTTATGTTGGTGACCCATTCCAAAATGTGCCAAACTTCCTTCCTTGTGCAACATTTTTTCTTTTGACTTAATGCTATGGGATATTCAAATTTCCATAGCACCAAAATTACCCCCGCTGTTAGCATTCCCTTGCACTTGCCAGCGTGGAGGTTCCCTTTCCCACCCACCCATACCCGTTTCCTGTCCTGGATGGAGGAGTCCGTCAAGGCCGGAACCTATGACGGGCATGCTCTACAACAGCTTGTTCTGAATCTGCACGTAAAACTCTATGACCTGACCTGACCTGACTACATGTACAATTAAGCCTACACACATGCAAAAGATGGGGAAAGATTAAGAACATGGTAAAAAAACATTAACAAATAATACAAATTCTCTACATTTATATAACATAAACACTTTTTTTTAATTAATAAAACATATTTCCTGAAATACATCTAGGAGTATTCATTAGACAAAATATAAAATAATAAAATTTGCATGGAGCAAATAAAAACTGATAAAACGGAATATGGCAAGCCAAGGGAGATAATTTATAGATGTAGTTTTAAATGAATGGGTTTTATAAATAATAAATTATTGTTCTGTGACATCATGTCCTTATACAATGTTCTTTTAATTTGTGAAAATGACAACCAATGCATTATTTTAGTTTCAAATATCGTAGTTCACTAACTGTACAGTTATTTTTAACAAATAGCTTAATTGATCAATACCACACATATTCATTTCAAAATTTAATTTAGATATATATAAAAAAGTGTAATATGTTGCCACAAGACTTAAAAAGTGATATTCCCAAGATCCCTGGACTAAGACAGAAAGTTTATAGAAAATTCTAGATATTTTCTATAGTAGCTTCCAGCCTTCTTCTAGGCACTTTACCCACCATTATTTTCTACTGCAATTACCACAAAGAATTATGAATTGACACTGTATGAAAAACTTGTACATACAAAACTGTGACATCATATGTTAAGCTTTAAACCTTTTCCAGTGTTTAAAACTGAATTTATTCTGGTAGTGAATGAAATTATCAGACTGCAGTGTTTTTTTAAAAACAAACATTAATACTTCTGGTGGAAAAATCACCATTATGAAACTTTGATAGAACATGTTTAAATGGTAAATAAAATATATTTTTAAAATGTATTTATCTATAACATGTAGTGTGTTAATAATTATGACATTTTTACATGTATCTAGAACCTATTTGAGAAGGATCTCTAACAAACATTTGATAAAGTTTCTGCAATAATAAATACATGATCACACAATAATCACAAAATTGATTGAACTAAAAGACACTTACCTTATAAAAGAGACCAACACGGTCATCAAAAGGTATTGTCTTGTGTGTCAAATTAAAAATGAGAACTTCAATGTCTTTGATAAAGGGATCTTCATAACCCCACAGTACATCATGTACAGAAAGCGACAGAAACATATTAACATTGGGAAACAGATCCAGGAAGAATTGAAACACCTGTTTGACTGGGCCATATTCGAAGCGAATCATGTTCAACACAGTCTGGAAAAAGAAGGAAATAACACATACTGTATAGTGTTTTGGGGCTTAACAGGTTACCAGAAAGTATTGCCAGGCTTTTATCAAGAAGTTTTTGTCTGATGTGATTAGGAAAGGCAGCACAAGTAATCAAACCTGTGGTGGGGTTTTCAGGCCACTGAATGATGCAATACACCACAGTTGAAATGATTTATTTAAACAGACATATTTAAATATATATATTAGCAAAGAAATTGTGAATTTTTTAACTGTCCATGCCTACATAATGCCTGGGTAAATCCCAGTTTTCCATCTGTTAGCTCAATTCTATATCCACCTGATTTTTAGCAATATAAGCGACTATCCTGAGTTTGCTATTAATTGTAACATGATCCCAATTAGCAGAACATTTTTAATGACTACTATTACATATGCAATCTATTTTCCTGTTTAGGATATATTCAGAGTATTACTGGAATTTTTAATGTTTGTAGTAATCCAAACCAGATTTAATGTCATACATAAATGTGAAAAAATACAATATATACTAACAAATAAAAAGAAGTTTAAACAACTACAAACACAACTGATATAGAGACACATCTTATAAACAAGAAACTTTATTTAAAGTGTAATTTTAGTCGTTAAAAAGACTAATATTAGCCAGAAACATCTCACAATGGCTGCAAACTCAGTCTCTTTAATAGTCTTTTTAATGGAAGGAGAGAGAGAGAGAGAGAGAGAGAGAGAGAGAGAGAGAGAGAGAGAGAGAGAGAGAGAGAGAGAGAGAGAGAGAGAGAGAGAGAGAGAGAGAGAGAGAGAGAGAGAGAGAGAGAGAGAGACAGACAGACAGAGAGAGATAGAGAGAGACAAGACAAGATGGATGGACAGACGAACTGATGGACAGACAGATATATATAAGTACATCACAAGATACTCTGCTATCAATTGTTGTAATAGTATACCAGAAGGTTTTCTCTATCTTTCTAAACTATTAATCTCCGAACTAAACCCTTACATGCCCAGAGCAGTATGCTATAACCATGCTAACTGAATTATACACACCTGGAATAAATTTGTTTAAATCACTGTGACTAGAATTTTAGTTAAGTCCTTTTTCATCCAGGTTAAAGGCATATTGTCACAGACCACTGACCTATTTAATGGCCTAACAAAATATTACCTGAACAAATATAATTTGGTTTGTCTCTAAATGTACTTTATTCAACCATCTTTATAACCACTATATACAACTTATTAATGGTATTTTGTAAAAACATAATTGAATTATGGCAATGGTCCACAATTCAAAAATTAAAATTGCTGAGGTGATTGACATGGATTTCACTCTATAATGTTTCAGTTAAGGTGATGTGATAGTTAGATTTGGTTTCCAACAATTAATGTAATTTTTATTTACTATTAAATTTTAGAGAAATAAGGTCTTTAAATCTGTGACAGTATGTCTTTAAGTGAATTGTATTTGTGAAGTTGGTACTATTTGGGAACCTACATCTCACATTGCACAAGACATTTTATTGACTGGCCACATAATTTGAAAGTTGTTCTGAATAATCATCAACAAGAAATCAGGATATTTTAAACTTTGACTATTTGGTGTCTAACATACAGTTATTTTAACACTTAAAAAACCAGCAGCCACCACATATGCTCCTCCTACCAAATAATCAGTAAAGGATCTTTTATATGCACTTTCACATAGTCAAGAGTTTTAATATATCAGCACTGGTTGATATGAAAAAATAAAATAAAGTTCACTGAGAATTATCTATCATCTATCGTACGACCCACCACATCTCAGGCAATCAGTCTACCACCAACTTACTATTCCTGGACTCATGGACAAGAATTGAAAAATTAATTGTTAAGGAACGAAATGTTTTATTGGACAACACATTCAACATATTTTATGTACAGTTATATGGCATTGGACATATGGTTAAGGACCACAAAGAGAAGAAACCCACTGTCGCCACTTCATGGGCTACTCTTTTCAATTAGGAAGGAAAGAAATGTTTTATTTAACGATGCACTCAACACATTTTATTTACAGTTATATGGCATCAGACACATGGTTGAGGACCACACAGATACTGAAGGAGGAATGAGAAATCCTAGACTGATCACACATCAGGCGAACGCTGTACCAATGAGCTATGTCCCGTCCATAGCTCTTAAGGAGCACCCGAGATGGCCCTAAATTGCATTTAAAATGGCTGAAGTGGAAACTATCATATTATCAGTTAACAGTGGAGTTATTTTATAAAGTGTTGGTCCTAACTTTCTTCTAGACAAAAATTACCTCAATACTATCATCATCAACTTACGACTAGCAGAATGTTCAAAGTGGTAAATCTGTCGGTTTCTGGACCACATGACATACTGCGCTCAAACACGTATGTCCTGTCTTCCACGTATGTTACAGTGGCATTTTTCTCTATGAAATCTATCTTCTTCTTTATTCGATATTCTCTGAAATAAAAAAGGAATAAGTTTTAATTATTTAACTGTTACATGTACTTTCATGTATATGAAACCTTTTTTAATTTTTTTTAAGTTGAATCACTGTAGCCGTATCACCTGCATTGGGCTTCAAAACATGAACTATGCAATAATAAAATTTATTTTTTAAATTCCATATTTAATGTAAAATAGTCTAGTAGAGTCATCAAGAATGAACAAAGAATAAAAGCACTGATAGAAACTGAAGTCCATGTACATACATTTGAAGAGTTAATTTCCAAAACTCAATATACACCAATTTATAAATCTAGTAATTAGCAGTGAATGTAAATCAGGAAACATTTTGCTCAGTATCACGTTACAAAGAAAGAAAGAAAGAAATGTTTTATTTAATGACACATTCAACACATTTTATTTACGGTTATATTGCGTCAGACATATGGTTAAGGACCATACAGATTTTAAGAGGAAACCGGCTATCGCCACTTCATGGACTACTCCTTCCGATATGCAGCAAGGGATCTTTATTTGCGCTTCCCACAGGCAGGATAGCACAAACCATGGCCTTTGTTGAACCAGTTTTGAATCACTGGTCGGTGCAAGTGGTTTACACCTACCCATTGAGCCTTGCGGAACACTCACTCAGGGTTTGGAGTTGGTATCTGGATTAAAAATCCCATGCCTTGACTGGGATCCGAACCCAGTACATACCAGCATGTAGACCACTGGCCTAACCACGACTCCACCATTTTTTATATTATTTTTTTAACGACGCACTCAAAACATTATATTACGGTTATATCGGCGTCGGACATATGGCTATGTCGAGAAAAAAAAACAGTGGTTAGCTGACGGGGATCGATCCTAGACCGACCGTGCATCAGGTGTGCACTGTACCACTGGGCTATGCTGCCCGCACGACTCCACCAAGGCCGGTTTCTGAGATTGTTACACAGTGTCAAAATACTAAACACTACTTGCAGGGAGGTAAAGCCAAGTCTGTTAGCTACTCACTGCATTGCTCACAGATTAGCTTTAGATATTTCAAACTAGTCTGTGACTAGATGGATTAGTTTTGATGTCTAACATATGGTTAGTTTAACACTTGATTGACAGATATCTCATACAGATATCAACAGACAAAACATTAAATGAGCAGTTCCAACTACAACGTGGCATTTGATAAATGGAGGGTTCAAAAAAACCCACAGAATTCTAATGAAGATGTATTAATTGATAATGAAAGAGAAAGTGACACTTAACCAATTAAAATTTAATGAACAGTAACAATGACTGAAATAGATAGTGCCACCATAGGTGTTTTAGTTTGTGCTGTTAATGTACAAAGTATATTGTTTTGGATTTTGTGTTTACAGAATGTGTCTTTATTATTGTGCTTCCCTCTAGTATTTATTTATGTAGTTATAATTTATATGCATGTGATGGAGAAACTGAATCAACATAATCATTAAAATGGTCCTTAAAACAAGTGCTGATTTTATTCAACAATTTTGAATACTGTATGTGACCAGGCCTTGACCTTAAGTTTTTTCAGTGGTAGCCCACCGGGCTACTAGGTTATAAAATCTAGTATCCCTCAGTAATAATTGGTAGCCCCATAACTTGAAGAAAAAAAAATGAAAAAAATTTAATTAAAAATAATAAATAATAAATAATAATAATGAAACTATTGGTCGGAAACCATCACCAAAACCCTGCTTTTTGATTTGTAATTTGAAAAAAAAATGTTTTAGACCTAATCTCGTAATGAAAGCTTACATAATATTATTGAAACACTGCATACAGTTTTTCACGTGCAGAACTTAGTCCGAACGGACGTAGAAGGAAAAGTATTTTAATGTGCTAATCGTACAATCCTGAAGATCGGTATTGCATATTTTAATACATAAAATGGCTTTAACTATCTTTAATAGGTGTCATTTCGAAGAATCTTAACAAAACTTGCCTTTATTCTAAAACAATAGCAGTTTTTATTGATGACAATAAACTTGTAAATGCTGTGAGCCAATTATCCCAGACAGTGAATCGCCATGTGTGTTTGTGTTATCACGTGACACGATCAGATGCCATTTTGAACGAGGATAGCAATAGTAAACGATAATGAGATTTAATTTAAAATAATTTGTAAGAAAGTTTAACATTGAAAACATTTGTCAATTTATACATGTTTTTAACATAATAATAAATTTTAATTTTGTAAACAATAATCTGATAATCTGCTTAGGTAGCCTAGAAGAAAATAAACAGCAATTGAGTTATGGTTTAGTTTAGACTTCAGCTGGCGGCAAAACAACGGGCCGTATTGTTGATTGTCAAAATGACTACGAATAGATAACCTATGACCCAAATAGTAATTTTATGACCCGTACGAACCCTGTATATCTGGCCACTAATTTAAGTACTTCAAATTATTTATATTAGTCCGCTATGTTAAAAAAATAATACCACTGACAAATATATTCCTTTGTTTTACTGAATCATATTGCGCAACCGCCAACTGTCGGTCAGACTAGGGGAGCAATTAACCGTTCCAGCAGCTCGTGGCAGTAGAGAGCGCGCACATGAAAGGATGGAATTTCAGACACCGATGACTTAAACATCTTGCTGATTGTGGAGTGACTGAACATGTCAAAACATTTGGTAGCCCGGCGGACTACCGGGGTTAGACAACTGGTAGTCCGAGTGAGAAATCGGTAGCCAAAACACCCCGGGCTACCGCTAAGGTCGAGCCCTGATGTGACTTATGTACTTGGATATGTGTATTGATATGTTTTTGTTGAATTTATGTACCTATGTGTTTATATTGTATTGCTGCAATTTTATGTACATGTATACGAAAATGAAAATATGAATAAAATTAAATAATATTTGATCCAAATGGCATCTTTATATTTTTAAAAAGAAACATTGAAATAATACTAAATTAGAGTATTTTAGCTTACTTTAGACATGGCTAAAGACTTGATTTTGGCTAATGAAAATCATAATTAGCTAAATTTTTGGTTAAAGGCATTTTTCACTCAGGGTGAGCCCTGCTTGCTAATCAATTTTCAACCGACTAAAAATATTGCTGATCAAAATTTTGGAAACAAAATAATCCCTGTACATGTATACTGATGTTAGTACAGGGGCCTAATTCACAAAGGTCTGTTAGGTTCGGCTAGACAGCAAAGCGTCCTCTTTACAAGCCTTTTCGCATCGCACTGTGAGATCACAAAGTTGCAAGAGTTTAGTGAATTAGGCCCCAGCTCAGCAATACAACAATTAACATTTTTATCAAAACATTATCTACATTTTAGAAAAGGACTCTTCATTTATTAACCTGTATGTGTACGGTCCTCTTTCTTCCAGAACTGGTATGGCACCATTTTTTATAATCTCGTCAGGGTTGACAACATTGAACACCCACACAGTGAAGTAAATTGGTGCAGGAGGTTCAACCCAGTCTTCATAAGTATCAGATCCATTTTTCAGTGGTATATGCTAAAGGAGACAAATTATTAATCAGCACTGAATAACAATTTTAACTTGAAAAAAAGTAGTTTCTACAAGGCTTAAACATCTCATCAGTCATACTGATAAAAAAAAAACACATTCAAAACAAAAGTATGCCAAAATTAATTATAAAATATCTCAAAACCACTGAAATTAACCTAAAATAATTCAAAATGCACAAGCTTGCAATTCTGGAACCAACCGGTTACATGCATTTACATTTTTGCACAAAAAAACAAATCCCCAATGTGCTTACTGCTTAGAAAAATACATCTAAAGGTCTATACTTGTCAGGAATACAATCTACTTGTATGGTGTGGTAATTTGGAAACTAGCATTAAACAAAAATCTTCTCAAAATCCAGAAAACTTAGTAGGTCCTATGATTTATCAAATTATGCATCTTTCAAAATAACAAAGTATCTTCTCAACTGAAAGTACTAAACTTAACATCCAATTTAATTATTTATACTGTCCTAATATATAGTTTTTTTCTCCATTTAAACCTGTTAGTCAAAACTAAATCAAAATAATAAAACTAATAAACATATTAACAAAGTTACAATGCGAGGGCTGGACGTGACTCCAGCTAGTGTGCTTTAAATAGAAGTAGAAGAAAAAAACAAAACAAAAAAACATGTTTAATAAACAGCATTGATTTTTAAGTAACTACATTGGGTCCACGCGTCTGACTCTAAATGCTTTATACTGTCATATGCATAAGAGGCGACTTCCAACAGGAAGCCACTGGCGTTTCTGCGCAGAATGTTTCTCACGGCTTGACCTAATCTTACGCTACATCGTTATGGACTTGAGCTCGGCTTTTGACGTTTTATTCCTTCTCGGTTGACTGACAAAGCCCAATAACCTCTTTAATCTGGGTGTGGATCATTTGCTTGAAGACATGAATCAGCACACAGCCAGTTACAACAAGAATGACGCCTAGGGCTCCCCAGACTGTCGAACAGATAAGACATTTCTTGGCCATTTTTACGTTGAACAGGATACCTCGTGACAGTCCAAACTGCCCTCGCGTAATAAACAAAACAAAAGGGGACAATACTCTATATTCCATTTTGAAGTGATGGGTTGCATACCACTAAAAATGCAAGTATCGTGTCAGAAGTTAGATTTTTGTTTAACGACACCACTATTGCACATTGATTTATTAATCATCAGCTATTGGATATTTGCTAATTTTAACATATATTCTTAGGGGAAAAGCATGCTACATTGGTATATTACTATTAGTAGCAAGGGATCTACACCATCCCATAGACATGATAGCACATACCACGGCCGTTTATATATAAGTCGTGGTGTATTGGTAGGAATGAGAAATTGCCTAATGGGTCTGGTCATGTCAGGTCAGAGTGTTTAACGTGCACATTCAGTGCAAGCTGTTGTAGTACACGCCTGTCCTGGGCACTACAATTAACAGTCTTGGCTGGCTGTTCCATCCAGGACAGGAATTGGGTCTACCAATTGGGATCAATTTATATATACACAGACAGGACAGCACATACCAAGACCTATGATATACCAGTTGTGGTGCATTGGCTGGGACGGGGTGGGGTAGGGCAATCAGAAAATAGGTCCACTTTGGTAGTTCGATCCTACAATGCAAGCACCTCAGGCGAGAGCTTTACAGACTCAGCTATCCTGCCCTAGTAGTTTGCCTACATAAATAAATGAAATTGTAGCATTCCTTTGTTTTATTGTAGATAAAAACCAAGTTCATTCTTGCTCATGATTCAAACAGGATGTCACTGACAGATTTAGTCTGAAATGAAAATCACTAATAATATATTTATCTTTTATTATTGCTACTCTTTTATTATTATTATTACTACTACTACTGATGTTATTTAATATTGAAGTGGGGTGGAGGAGTTGTTGGAGATAGATTTTTTTCAGCTCAGGTTCAGTTTAATAACATATAGGCCTAACATTCTCATATC
>JAECMU010038390.1:5228-30246 GCA_016106625.1 Dracogyra subfuscus
GGGGGGTGCGACGGGGGTGTACGCAGCCCCAACCCCCACCCCATATTACTAAAGGTCCACTTTTCTCAATTAAATTAAATAACGTTACGTAATCGTTGTTGTTTGGAGGGGTTATTATTGTTGATTTTTATCATTTTAAATTCGCACCCATCCATCAGCAATTCGCACCCACCCACCCATTAAAAATCCTGCGAACGGGCCTGGAGGGTGACACCATTTATAGAAAGTGATGCTTTATTTCATATGAGACAAAACTTTAAAATATAAATTAATAAAACATTTCTGCTACTTAACTATTGTAAACTGGATTAATATTGCAACATGGGTTGGGTTTTTCGTGACTACGCATGTTTACTGAATATGCATGTTCACGACGTTTACATTTCGTGAATGACTGTTGGCATCTGTAAAAAATAATGCGTACGAACCAAATGCGTATAAACTTTGTGACTTGAGGTTGGACACGAACAACACAAAATGAATATGTATGCGATTTTTTCCAGGTTTACAGTAGGCTTACTCATGAAAAGAAGCATATTGAGACCATTTTCTTGTTAATTTGTTTTCGTTATATTTAAAGTAGGAGGGCGCTTGTTTAAAGTAGGCAGCTACACCAATTTTAAACCTTGTAAATAGCCTAATTATCTGTAATGTAATTTGTAATAAGTAGCTGGCTTAGAAATCACAAAAGCTGCATGATTTAATTTGCTTGTGCTTGCTATTTTTTAAAATTATTATTATTATTTCTTTTTACATTTGATATTTAATTTATGATAAATTCCCCCAACATCCTTTATTTAACAAGCATTCTGGGAGTACTGCTAAAGCAATACGTGTCCCCTATAATGTCCAATCAATTTTAGTATCTCTTAAATACAAGAAATATAACGCTGTTTAAAAACATGTCAATAACCATGAAAGTCAAACTTGATCTGTACAAGTACATGACAAAGCTTAACACAATATGTCAACTCTGTATCTTGAGGCATTGTAAAAAAAATATAAATATTATATGTGGGATAAACAGACAGACAGACAAACAGAAGGACAAAGACAAAACATATAGTCCGTTCTGGTTGGACTGGTAGGGGACTGATTACAAACACACCTTCTCCATAGCTTCCAGCAAATCACCAGACAACGGCGCAGCCCTCATGTACAGGCGGTTGTGTTTGTTCTTTGACTTGGCGAGACACGTAATGCTGGACTCTGCCGATACAGTTTCTCTGTATGTGACAACCGGGTCTGACACTTTGATGGGGATTCCTGCGTAATCCTCTTCCAAGTCCTTCAGACAGATCTCCAAGTGAAGCTCCCCAGCACCGGCAATAACGTGCTCACCAGACTCCTCAATGATACACTAGCAACAACAATACAAAGTTAATTAAATGCAACAATGCCACAAAGCTTGGCTTCTCTGAGAATTAAAAACACCAATAGTTTACACCAAAACAATACATGTCATGCAGAGGACAACAAACAGCTGCAAAAACTGCTTAAGGAATGCCCTTACCCATTTTTGGCAGAGTTATGTCAGTTAAGTATATGCTGTTTAAACTTGAATGCATAAATAAAAGATGGTTTATATAAAACTAGACTTATAAACGCCAGCAAACAAAACAATCATTATTGCCGTTTCCAGAGGCCTACTGAAGCAACTTTGAAAAATAAAATTAGATGGATGGTGGAACTTTTGTACTTTTGGAACAAGTTAAATAGATAATATTATATTCAGTCAATACTGTTGCGGAGCATGTAAACTGCCATGATACGCTGCCATTAATTCATAAGCAGAGTCTATGGAAAAACATGGAATAAAGACTATGTTTGTATAACACCAAGTTCATCACATTACGACGATGCAGTTTGTCGTCAAACATGCTTACCTGAACCATAGGATCAGACTTTGCGAGACGTTTCAGACCTTCAACAAGTTTCGGCAACTCGGACGGGTTCTTGCATTCCACAGCCACTCTCACGACTGGACTGACACTGAACTTCATCATCTTTCAAATATAACCAACAACATGCAATCAATCCTCTTTAAGTTGGTACATTTTCAGGACCAAACATATCTCTTGGCAACTAGCTCAAATAAATCGCCTTGAACTTACGAAATTTAATACAAGTTTAAATGTAATGGAGCTGATCAAAAGAAACATTTAGTAACTCGATGAACTGATTAACCATTTTAATGTTGTGTAATGTTTAGACAAAAAGGCAAATTACATTTTCCGCAAACTATCCAAAACTCTTCCTTAACTCTTCTTATTGGAACCTTGGAGACTGCAATTATGAAACTAAAGACTGTTTCAATCAACATAAAATGAATGTCGAGTTTTGAACACGATATATTATTATTATTGTTTGTTTTGTTTAACAACGCACTCAACACATTATAATTACGGTTATATCGGCGTCGGACATATGGTTATGTCGAGAAAAAAACCCAATGGTTAGCTGACGGGGATCGATCCTAGATCGACCGCGCATCAGGCGGGCACTGTACCACTGGGCTATGCTGTCCGCTTAACACGATATATTATCACAGCCTTTGATGTACCACTCCAAAATCACTCAAAAGTATAGACTCATTAGATAACCTACTCCAACAAGAATTTCGTCAAGTACCGTGTTCTTACCTTCATGTTGTGTGCAGATTCACATGTTGAGATGGTTCCAGTCTTCACAATGTACGAGTCCACTCCAACCAGACCACAGATGTTTCCACATGGCACATCTTCAATGGCTTCCACGTAACGACCCATCATCAGAATCGTTCTGGGAAAGGAAAAGAAAACGTGCATTTTATTTAAGACAGTGTAGTTACTTTCAAATTATCCAAATTATTGACATTGCAAATAAACAAAAATAATTATCAATGCATATATGACCTATTATACATATTATGCAACCTCTTTACAACCTGCAATGACGAAAGCCTAGATATTTTATACATTTTATCAAACAATATTGCACACAGTAACATTTTTAATATTTTCATCAAATATATTTGAGTGTCTCTTTGAATCTGCATGACACATTAATAAATAAACGTTTGCCTTTTAGTCTTTGAGCTACACGTGTCACTGAAGCACCAAATCCCCATAACGATCGTTGTCATTCAACAGGATCATTCGAATCAATGGGGCAACCATCACACACAATATATATGTGTGTGTGTGTGTGTGTGTGTGTGTGTGTGTGTGTGTGTGTGTGTGTGTGTGTGTGTGTGTGTGTGGTTATCTTTTGTGAGGTCACTGAAAATAAGAAAGTTCTGTGTCTTAAGACCATAATCTTGTGCTCAACAAAACAAATTGCAGTAGTCACTGCCACTAAAACACTACCCATATCTCACCCTCTGGCTGGTTGTTACAAAACAGAAATTACCTCTGAATGCCTTTCTTGTATAAATCGTTCTTCTTGCCTGGGACATAGTTGGGTCCCATGATTCTGACCTTCTGTCCTGTTGCAACAGTGCCAGCGAAGACTCGGCCGAAGGCATAGAAACGTCCCTTGTCACTTGATGGCACCATCTTCGAGATATACATCATGACCGGCCCTTTAGGGTCACAGTTCTTCATCGCTATAGCAGCAACATCATCAGGAGGGCCCTCGTACAACAGTTCTATTCTGTACTTCTGCGCCGTCACTGGGGATGGGAGATGGATGACGATCATCTGCAACATAGCATCACCAGCGGGAAGCCATTTCCTCATGATAACCTGCAAACAAACGTTTTAAAATACCATTGAAAACACTCATTCAAAATCAGTGCCAGGAATGGGGAATGGACTGTGTAAACTGACAACATCATACAGGGATAGTAAATATCTTCAATTGATACAATCTAGATACAATCCAACTCGGCAAATAAAATGTCAATAAATATAGGCCCACTTACATAACAATTGTTTAATTAGCTTTTAATGAGGAATGTAAATACTGCAAGACCATATCTCTGCACAATGCAGTCAAACGGGCGTTTGGAACAAGCACAGAAACAGGTTTTAGGTAGTGCTAGTCTTAGGATTTTTATTCATTTCACACCCATTCTGAGTTACAGATAGACGGCTGCACATTCATAACATCTTATGCTATTGTCACTATTAAACTCAGTGTTTGGGGGATGGGTGGAGAGTATAAAAGTTTAACAAGAGATGTGTACCTTGAGTAAAGACTTCTGCGTTAGTTCTCTCTCTTCAGCTGTCAACTTGATGCCCAGTGTGTCTGCCACAGCCAAGGCCTTTTCGTTTGTCTGGGTCTTCATGCACTTGTCGAAGATGTCGTAGATTGGGGTCAGGATGTACTGTACAAAGCCTCGGATAACACCAGGGGTTTCTGATTTCACCCACTTCTTTTCCTTCGTATCGTAAAAGTTGTCTCCCCAAAGCCGTTTCATCATTTTTTCCTCTTCAACGCCAAATTTGTTGCAGTACATTTTGGCGAAATCTTTCAGAGTGAAAGCCCAACCTTGTAGACCAGATCCAAAGCCGACAGTCATGTTCTGGGGACTGACCTGTAATATTTAAAAACACAAAGTGTCGGTTGGAAAGATTTGAACCTACTTTACCGATGCACATGACATTGGACAGCCCATGACCGTAACCGCTCGGCCAGCGGGGACATCAACAAAACTAGAAGCCCATTTAACCGTAGTTAAAATGTGTTAAAACTACTGTAATGTAACAGTTTTTAAATTGCAACGGGTCTAATGAATAATATAATCCAATTATTTGTCAATGCAGTCAAGACCACATGGATTTCACCCATAGGCCCACCATATTCAGTTGCAAATGGCATGATGTTTGTCAGTGGAGCAAAGCGTACATGGATTTCACCCATAGGTCCACCATCTTCAATTGCAAGTGTCATGATCTTTGTGAACAGAGCAAAGCCTACCATGATATCTCCCATAGGTCCTTCATCTTCTCCGTACGTCCCAACTATCACGTTGACGCTCTCGATGATCCTCTGGAAGGTCTGGTACAGAGGCTCTTTGTCCAGCTGGAGAGTCAACAAAGCAAGGTCCATCTTGTTCATGAAAAGTACTGGCTTGATTCGTTCAGCAATCGCCTGTCGCAGGACAGTTTCAGTCTGTACGCACACACCTGGAAACATGAAAACAATGTTCTTGAGACTCGGCAGATAAACGGATTCCAATGACAAACGACCGATTTTGAAAGTCATTTTGACTCTAACATAGAGTGAATTTGAATGATAGAATGATCAGGGCTTTATCTCCGCACAATACACACTCAAATGGGAATTTGGCAAAAATAGTGGATGATTCCATACATGTTATCCAGTGAATCGTCTATAGGAGGACAGTCACACCTGTGAAGATCCTTTACTGGAGATTTCATCCGTTTTGCCTTGCCACAGACTGCCACTTCCAGAGTAGTTTACTAAATCATAACTAGCACTGGACAGATCTTATTAAAATAAGTACACCTGTGATGACATGCGTTTCACACCAAACCATGGGTTTGAAACATATCACCAAGTTTACAATGAAACTCGTTGCAAGTATTGGTTGTATAATTGTTATGTCTTAACATTCTAATAAATTAAGGTTTACTTAAGAATTGACCGGTTCAATCAGATTGCCGCAAAGTGTATTAATGGAAATATAATTGAATTATAACAAAGAGTGCAAAATAGTGAAATTGGTCATTAATAAAAAATATTTTTTTTAAAACCCCAAAACAAACAAACTTGATTACCAATAGCAGGGGCAGATCCATGATTTTTGTTTCGGGAGTGGGGTGGGTGGGACTATGGGACTAAGATAAAAAGAGTGCATCAACCAACTCCTGAAATGGGCAACCCAGTGATATTGAATTAAAAAAGCTAGAAAAAGAGGGTCTTGAATATATTTTGGGGTCCCCCCCCCCACACTTTGGTCCCACTGGATCCGTCCCCGCTTTAGGCATACTAACCTGAGACACAATCGACGACGACGAGGGCGCCATCAGTGACTCTGAGGGCAGCAGTGACCTCTGAGGAGAAGTCCACGTGGCCCGGCGAGTCGATCAGATTGATCAAGAAGTTGAGGTTCTCTTCGTCTTTAGCCTGCTTGATGTACTTCATGTCTTCCTTCTTCAGCGTGTAGTACAGAGAAATGGCTCTGCAAAACAGTGAGCAGAAAGATGAACATCAATATAGTACAAGACAATATGTAAAGCCTTCATTATTCTATTTACAACAATTAGAATTGGATTTGAAACCTAGACTATCTTCATTCTTCAGCGTGTAGTAGAGCGATCGCTCTGCAAACAGTAAGCAGAAAGATGAACATCAATACAGTCCAAGATAACATATAAAGACTTCCTACTTTCATAACACATTTAGAATTGGATTTGATACCTAGACCATTTATGTCTTCCTTCTTTTGGGGTTTATTACAGAGAGAGCGTTTGTTTAGCTAGAACGGTGGACACAAAATGTCCAAGACAAAAGATGTAAAGACTTCATAGTCTCATAACACAATTAGAATTGGATTTGAGTCCTATACTATCTCTTAAATACTTCATGTCTTCCATATGAGAGAGGGAGAGAAAGAGAAAGAGAGAGAGAGAGAGAGAGNNGAGAGAGAGAGAGAGAGAGAGAGAGAGAGAGAGAGAGAGAGAGAGGGGGATACAAGGACAAAGATGAACATAAAATGTCCAAGAGTAATTTCTTGATACCATTCTGCAGGCAAGTTTTCTGCACGATATTCTCAAAATTAGGAATGGATTTGATGCAAGCTAAGAACTGATAATTTTAGCATAACATTTTAAACTTGCTTTTTTCTTAAGGTAAACCATTACATTTCATTGTGGGTAATCCATTGCAGATGGGTGGGGAGGGGCAATTAAAAAAACCCAGAAACAAACAAAGAAACTAAAACAAACAGGATGCTGCAACAACAACAAAAACAGAAGAAAAAGAGAAGAAAACAAATAAAAACTTACGTCGACTTGATCGTAATACAGCGTTCCTGTTCATCTTTCCTTGTATCTGTGAATCTAGTTTCACCTGCCTTGGATCCAGCAATGATTCCGGCCTTACTGACCAAGGAATCGGTCAGTGTTGACTTTCCATGGTCAACATGAGCGATCACAGACATGTTACGGATGTTTTTCTTGTTATCCATGATCTCACGGATCTCGTCTATGGTAAAATTCACCTGAAACAAGAAGAACCCAGAGAGATTATTGGTGAAATTCACCAGTGGTTTCAACGGGAAATTGAAATACAAAACACTAAAAGCCTAAGGAATTTGTTTTAATGTAATGTTAGATCAATTTAATGAGAATTGCTAATAACATTCACTGAAGCTCTTAAATGGTGTATGACACTCACCTCAAACCTAATTTTCTTCCAGACAGATTAAATGTGAGGTGCACACCTAATTTTTAGTGGCTGACGACATGTGTGTTGATTCGCTGCTTGTATAAGTTTTAATATTAGAAGTTAACATTATTGTCAATGGGAATTGAATTGATACAAAGGAACCTAAAGCACAAAGGGTGTCCAAATATCACGATCATTTCAATTTCATTTTAACTTATTTTCGTGCTTATATCCAGTTAGGGTTCAAGCACGCTGTTCTAAGCACATACATCAGTTATCTGTCCAGGACAATGTGTGAATGGTTAATGAGAGAGACGAGCGTGTAGTGATCTGCTCATTGAGTTATTGACACTCGCTCTGGGTAGGAGCCGGTACCGGGGTACGAACCCAGTACCTACCAGCCTTATGTCCGATGGCTAACCACGCCACCACCGAGGCCGGTACCTTCTTTTCCCTATATCATGCGCAACAATCGTATTCGCTGTACCGAGACTATCAGTATGATACGGTTCAGTGGCAACAGTCGATAACAACAACAAACGCATACAAAATAAACACCTACAGCACATTGAAACTGAGGCGGTCGCTTGACCATTGATTTACATGTCAATTTTTACACAATACTAAAACAATAAATAAATGAAATAAAATAAATAAATAATTTAACAACAAAACATATGATGACACTTACCATGTTTGGATCAAGTCTGAACTGAAAGACACAAAATATATCAAAACTGACCAAAGAACTCGCTTCGTATTGATCACATCTCGCGTATAGTAATGTTTTTTGTTTGTCGACCCGCGGTTTTATAGGCCAATAACTCGGAGTTATTTATAGTGACATAGTGACAGTTAAGAAACAACGTTGCCCTATGTGGTGCAATACTTGCTACAGCAGTGTTTAGCGGGATTTCCAATCTATTGTTAATGCTAATCTCTCTCCCTAATCGAGATTGCACAAGATGTAGGCACGTGGTAAAGCACTGGTCTAAGATCCGATAGGTTGCAGGATCGATCGCCCTAAGTGGAATACATGTTCCGCCACCCATTTTTTTCATCTACCCGTCACAACAAATATCTCACAACTTGTACTTCAAATGTCGTGGTATGCACCGTCATGTATAAAACAATTGTATGTTTATATTTAGGATATCTTGATGCTTTACCCGTAGTAGTCTAGCAGGCAGAGGGTTTCTTCTTTCCCTTTTTCTTTGTTAAGACAGTGGCGTATCTAAGGGGTGGGGGCGGATGAGGCGCCCTCCAAATTTTGCGACAGTTATATATTTATTTTATTTTTTCATTTTTCATGTTGGAGAATCCGAGGAATCCGTTAGAAACATTCGTGCTCTTCAGCCACATGTCATTAACCCCCTCCCCCTCCCCCATGGATTTTCTGAAATAGTCACTTCTTTCGATCAGTGGAAAGCTAAACACATTAAATCGACATACTAGACCCGGTAAAACGTGTATGTGCAAGTTATAAAGTCTGTATTGTATTGTAAAGTCTAATTATTACTCATTCACTATTGGATGTCAAACATTTTCCCATTAGTAGCAAGGGATCTTTTATATAACCATCCCACAGACAGGATAGCACATACCACGGCTTTGGGTATGCCAGTTGTGGTACCCTGGCTGGAACGAAAAATATTCCAATGGGCTCATCGAAGGCCCAAAAGTACTTTAAATATTACCGAAATGGCAACTATTGTACTACCAGCTAATTTTTGGGTTTTATGAAAGTATGAGTCCTGACTAGCTCCTGGGTAAAAATTTAAACAGAATACCTGTGGGGTAGGAACATGGCCAAATGATATCATCAATATGGCCGCCTTGATTTTGACATTTTTGCATCTAGTTGCGATAAGAGTTTTAATTGTCTTTAGTTTTAAGACTTTACTAAAGTTGGAATGTTAAAGTAGTTTGAAAACAGCATTTATTAATTTTTGGGTATTAATAAAACGTTTAATCAGTAGACAGCACTTGCAGTATGATTGTCCCAAGGCCAATAATGCAGGGTTTTTTTTTAGTGATGATAAAGTAAGATTTATTAAATTTAAGCTGTAACAGCTTTTCTGGTTATAGCTACTACAATGTCTTGATTACAAATACCAATTAATTTTAAAAACATTGCTTTATATTTTGGATAATTATATTTAGTGTCCAACTGTATCCTCACAAGATATGCTAGTATTACTTTTGTCAACTGTAGTTTTGAAGATATCTAGCTATGTATGTAAATAACCGTTTCAAACACTCCCACACATGCAAGCATATAATATTACCATACACACATTCACACACGCACAAGACAAAACATGCCATTATCATCGTTTCTAGTATGCTAGTTTCATTGTGACACAAAAGGTCTTACTCTTCTACAGGTCTTTATTACAAATAGTTTGAAGTGGTTAGAAGATCCAATATCATCTTCAGGATGATCTGCCAACTATTATAAATCAGCTGTGTAATGTACAGAATATATGTACCGAGTAATATAAAACAAAAAGTACTGGTATTTGTAAACCTGCACAGTTTATTATGAGTCTTGCTAGGGTTTATATATATATTATTTATTTATTGTTTAACGACGCACTCAATACATTATAATTACGGTTATATTGGCGTCGGACATATGGTTATGTCGAGAGAAAAACCCAGTGGTTAGCTGACGGGGATCGATCCTAGACCGACCGCGCATCAGGCGGGCACTGTACCACTGGGCTATGCTGCCCGCTAGACAATCAATTTATTCATCAGAACTTTCTTTGAAGATAAATAATAAAATGTAGTCACGGCATAGATCAACGCTATTAAGAATTTCAATATGTAGGTGCTTGTATCATAAAAAAATTATTTACCGACTCCATAGACTAGCGAAGATGCATGAAGTTTCTAATGAATGTTTTCCTTCTTACAATAACAAATACATAGTTTAGTGCACTTCCATCGAACATATTTTGGCATATACATCTAGTGGCACAACCACAGTGACAGCACTGCGGTATTTGATGGTCGTAGGTTTGGTACTGCATATAGAACTCAGGACTGGTTCGTAGAAAGCTCTTCAACTCCACATCCCAAGGTATTAGAAGAAATGGATTTTTTTTTTTTTTTTAACGACGCACTTGACACATTTTATTTACGGTTGTATGGCGTCGGACCACATATATTTAGAGGAAACCCACTGTCGCCACTTCATGGGCTACTTTTCAGTTCAAGGGTTCTTCTATATGCACCATCTCACAGACAGTTGTACATACCAATATTTAGCAGTGTGTATGGTAGTTGGCTGGATATGAAAAGGGTTTGTTTCGTTTAACACATTGAAATAATTAATCATCCACTATTGGATGTCAACATTTGGTAATTCGGACATGTAGTCATGAGGAAACCCTCGGCTGGACATGAAAGAAAGGTTTTATTTAACGACGCACTCAACACATTTTATTCACGGTTATATGGCATCAGACATATGGTTAAGGACCACACAGATTTTGTGAGGAAACCTCCTGCCGCCACTTCATGGGCTACTCTTTCTGATTAGCAGCAAGGGATCTTTTATTTGCACTTCCCACAGGCAGGATAGCACAAACCATGGCCTTTGTTGAACCAGTTACACCTACCCATTGAGCCTTGCGGAGCACTCAGGATCTGGATTAAAAATCCCATTCCTCGACTGGGATCGGAACCCAGTACCTACCAGCCTGTAGACCGATAGCTAACCACAACGCCACTTATGGTTATATGGCACATATTGTTAAGGACCACACAGCTATTGAGAGAGGAAATCAGCAGTCACCACTTCATGGGCAACACTTTTCAATTGGCAGCAAGGCATCTTTCATGTGCACCATCTCTGACAGGATAGCACATACCACAGCCTTTGATATACCACTCATGGTGCACTGGGTGGAACGAGAAATAGCCAAAGGGGTCATCAATCCCAGACCACACATCAAGCAAGTACTTTACCATTGGGCTATGTCTCACCCCCGAAGTTTTGGTGTACAAAATTCTTGACCCAGTGTGTGCAGCCATTCTAAATGTTTTCATGTCGTTTGGGGATTAAAATGACATGTTCCGTGTATATTATTTTAAATATCAGTTCATATATCCAATGTTATTCAAAACTGTTTTTACTTCAACAATTTTATATATATGAAAAACTAGGTTTACCCTACTCTAAACTTTAGGAAAACTAAAAAAACATTTATACTCATGCAGATATTCTAAATGAGAAAATATATGGAATATATAAATTTATTATATACTAATGAAATGTAAATATATTTATCTACAGAAACCATAAAAGTGACATCAAATCGTGCTAGTAGTCCCATTATCACTACTTTTGCTTCAAAGTTCATGATTAAATTATCTACCTTCTTCGTATTTACGTTTGTGACTAAGTAAATTAAAACTACCAATAAAAAAGGGATATGCAGTGCAATTACGATAAAATATCTCAAATTAAATACAAAGCTAAATGATGACAATTTCCTGTCTTTAAATAAATGTTAATAAATAAAGATAATTTTTATTAACATTTCTTTAAAAGTCTATAGTCAAGTAATTGTTTTGGAAAAAGTTCTATTGATTTTTTTTAATAATAGTGTTGTGTTTTCGATAGGATAAGTGAAAAGACCGTTAAAAATTAGGAAAAGGAGTTTATAATAAATAGATCACTTCATGGTGTTTTTTTTAATACAATTTTTTTTTATGTCAACCTGCAATATGTGAAAAACTTTTTTTTCCCCCACTCAATGTTTTGCAATTCGTGACAATATGGTTTTCACCAATCACTCGTGGACATAAAAATTGTATTTAAAAAAACAAACATGAAATAGCATCCATTTGGTCCTGGAAATCTGCAATAGGAACCAACTCCGAACAATCTCTTCAACATATTTAATATTTTAGAGGTTGGGCTTTCATGGAACTGTACCTTCTCAAATACTGCTGAAATTAATGAAATTTTACCACCACCTCAGCACAAAAATACACACATCAGCTATTGGATGTCAAACAAAGACCCAATTATATGAATAGCAATGGCTGATATACGAATAGCAATGGCTGGTATATGAATAGTCATGGCTGGATTTATTTTTTCCCCACAGAAGCTATCATCAGTGATGCTTGTGCTCTGCCATTAAGTTGAACAACAAAAGAGAACAAGCATTGCATTAAAGATTTATTTTTATTTTTTCTTATTTTGTGTTCCCGTTTCAGTGTTTCTTTTGTTGTTATAATCCATATAACTTAATGCGCCAAAATGGTGAACTGATCTTATCCGTTACAGTTGCTCCAAGTTTTTTTTCTCTCATTTTATTGCTGACCTAGTCACAAGATGTCCCAATAACCAAATAAATAAGTACAGCAGGTGACATTTGAAGGGATTCAAAGCTTTTATAAATTAGTCTTTTGATGGCGCTGGTATCTACATCTTGTCGAGGAAGTTATCAAGGGGTGGAATTCCCTCCTTGAGACCTTTTCGTTTTCTCGTATCCACAACGACCTGGCCTGGCCTGGAAGAAGGATCGAACGGATCTCCACTGAGAATCTGCCAGTGGTCGAACACACACTGTGGGAAAGCCTGGCCTCCGGTGTTGGATCGCAGATCAGCTGTGAAACCTGCAAGTACAAAATTTACATGGTTTTCTTGGGTGATTTTTTTTTTTTTTAACTATCATTAAAGCACAGTAATCAGCCACAGAATGTAAAACATTAGATAATTAGACTTAAAGAAAAACTTACTTAGCAACAACTTGTGAATATTACTTTGGAATCGAGCAAATGAATTGTTAATAGTACAGATAAAAAAAAAAATACCACTAAGAAACTGCAATGATTAATCACAGTCTATTGGATGATAAGCATTTGGTAATTTTGACCTACGTTTTCAGAGGAAACGTGCTACTTTTTAACAAACATTGAGGAATATTTTATATGCATATTCCCACAAACAGGACAGCACAGTAGTTTGGCACAAGTTGGAACTGAAAAAATCCCAATCAAAGAATCTAAGGTGGTTTGAGCCAGTGACCAGAGCACTTAAGATAAAGGCTCTACAGACCGAGTCGCATCCCACCCTTATAGATATGTCATGCAGAATGTTCACAATAGGGATTATCCTAATTCTTCCTAGTGATCAAAAACAAATATAATCTAAACACTCAAGCGAAAAGTTGTTTTGGTTGACACACCAATTTATTGGTCATCGGCTATTTTTGTCATCAAAGAAAAACCCGCTACATCTGTTCATTAGCAGCATGGGATCTTTTATATGCACCATCCCAGAGACAGGATAGCACATACCAGGATCCTTCGATATACCAGTCATGGTGCACTAACTGAAACGAGAAATAGCCGCAGTGGGTCCACCGACAGATCGATCCTAAAATGAGCGCACACCAAGCAAGTTCTTGACCACTGGGCTATGACCCTCCCCCAAACAAAATCAGTAAACTGTCAAATGGTATAAAGAAAACTTACCGAAAGATTCGTTGACTGGCAAATGAGCCTTGGACAACATCTGTGGTGTGCCGGCAATCATCTGGTTATCAATCACAGTTCCACGGCGCCTGTTGAGTACGCTGAACACTCCACCAACGGCAGATTCAGGCACCTACAACACACAACTCACTATTTCAACACACTACCTACAACCCACTATTTCAAAACAACTCACTATTTCAACACACAACTTACTATTACAACAACTATAATACACAGCTATGTTAATAATGTGCAGCTACATCTCACTATTACAACTGTGTTAATAATGCCAAGGTAGGTTTCCCAATTCACAAAGGTTTGCAATAAATCTGTATAACCACACATTTACAACTGCTACGCACACATTCACTTTTGTACTTGTAAATAAATGGTAGAGCCCCCCACCCCCCCCAAAGTCAAAAATTTGGCATTTTAAAATCTTTAACATCAGCATCTTTCATTTACTGTTTATTTTTCAACCGTTTACAGGAAGCATTGTATTCAGTACCACATGGCACAAAATGATACAAAAGGATATTGTTCTAAAAAAGAAATTAAATATATGCATTTTTTAGCAAGGTGATTGATTGGGTTTTGGCAAACAGAATGTAATAAACAAGAATGAAACTCACGCTAATTTCCACAAGATAGATTGGCTCAAGTATTCTTGGTTCGGCTGTCAGTTCACAGGCATACAGTACTCTTCGTGTTGTGGGGATGATCTGTCCACCGCCCCTGTGAATGGCGTCGGCGTGAAGCGTCACGTCGTAAATGTTGAAGCGCACACCCCTCAAGTTCTCTTCACACAATACACCCTGGAACAACAAACAATTCAATTTTGGTCAAGGAATAGGTACTCGCAAAAAACCCACCGGAACAAACAAATTTTGAAGACTACATATAAATCAAGGAACTGTTTAGGAATAGATAGCAAATTTAAAGTTACAACAAGGCTACGTCGTGCCCTAAAGAGCAATTTAAATGTAAAGGTTAATGAATTAATGATTTATAGGTAGCTGCATATTGTCAAAAGCCAAAGTACTTTTCTGTCCTACAAGGAGGAGTATGTTGATGAACTGCTACCATCAAACATTCAAGCTTTAGTTGGAAGAAGAAATAAATTACATTCATTTATTTAACAGTCTGGTCACTTTATATTTAGTATTATGGATATGCAAAATAGTGTTTTCAACATCCTTAGATGGATTAAGACAACGGAGTCATCTAAGCAAACCAACCTCTTTTGTTGCCCACTGGAATCCAGCAACAACGCTGTCCTTGATTTCATTCAGGTATTGCACAGCCTTCGTGCAGTCCACTAGCAGATTGGGTCCAGTTCCCTCGGGTCCAAAACACCATAGCTTCCTGGCTTCAGTCGGGTCAAACCCGTACTTGTCAACCAGTAGTCGGGCTCGCTCCTTGACATCCTGTCTTGGCATGATGTCTCCCTAATAACAAAAAAAAAAGAAAGTTAGTATGGTTACCAGAGTTAAATGCTGAAATAACCAAACTGACTCACGGAGTGCACAAGACCAGTTTCCCTTGAGGCTCAGAACGACCAAATTCACAATTTTATTTTCTCACAGCTCAAAGAAGCTTCACCAATGATTCATTTGAAAATGGTCTAGGACCATTTTAACATGAAGAACATAACAGTTTAAATAAATTAACGGGCCAAATGGTTTTAGAGCAAAAAACTAAAGAAAAAAGTGAAAAGGATCATAATAGGTCAAGTGACCTAAACCCGAACTACATGACATACAAGTCAAACAAATACAATTTTTTTCTTTTCTTAAATACATTAAAAAAACAAAACATAACCTTCAAAATAGTTTTCAGTCAATATAAAAATGACACCATTAGAGCATATTAATGAATCATCGGCTATTGTATGTTAGACATTTCGAAAATCTGACCGTCTTTAAGAGAAACTCACTATATTTTTCTGTAATGCAGCATGGGATCTTTTATATGCACCTTCCTAGACGGAGGAAAGCACATAACACGGCCTTTGACCAGTTGTGGTTTACTTGTTGGAACAAGAAAATCCGCAATCAGTTGAATGGATCCACCGAGGTGCTTCAATACTGTGACCTCAGGTGCACATTCAACCCAGTCAATTAAAGACCCACGAATAGAAATACATTAAGAATCCTGAATTTTAAACATTAAATTACCATTCCCCACCCCGTATCTAGTTATAAACGCACATTATCCATAGCTTCTGGCAATTGATCGGGTAGTGGGGCAGCCCTCATGAACAAACGGTTGTGTTTGTTTGGCGACTTGGCGAGACACGTAAAGCTGGACTCTGCCGATACAGTTTCTCTGTACGTGACAACCGGGTCTGACACTTTGATGGCGATTCCTGCGTGATCCTCTTCCAAGTCCTTCAGACAGATCTCCAAGTGAAGCTCCCCAGCACCGGCAATAATGTGCTCACCGGACTCCTCGATGATACACTGGCAACAACAAAAAGTTAAATAATTATCTTTAGTTAATCTAAACACATTTAAAACAAAAGGAGGTGTTGATGAGGGAAATAAGGAAGTCATAGAAACTGAAGTTAGGTTGTACGTTTACTTGGTGGCTATTCAGGAAAAGGTTGCCATTTTTTTTTACCTACTTCACATGTGGACAACGTGATGGACAAATGTATGGCTGGTACCAGTCTAGCAACTATTTTTGCACCCTGGACACTGATAAAAACATAATTCAATTATATACCAACATATCACAGATGGGACGTGACATTGTATAGTAGGTTGAACAAAGTAATTATTTTAAGACCTTATTTTTGTGGGTTAATTAACAGGCCATCTGCCATGTGATTGATTTCAGCATTTGAAATAAGCTGTACAGTCAGAAATAACCGATTAATTACGTAGTGTTTTTCAGTCACAACCAATTCAGTTAGAAGTTTCTAAATTTCAGCTAGAAGGCAAACCAGGTTGCTAATCAGAGTGGATTAACCCAAAGGATCATACTTAATGTTTAAATTTAGGTGATTTGGATGTTTAGCTGGACCCATTTAAATGCTATGAAACGATAAATTAAAATGGTATCAGTAAAAGCTTTCAGTACAAGAAATATTATTTGTTGTTGTAAACAGTGAGTACAACTTTTATCACGAATGAAACATCTGTTACACGGGAGGGAAAAAAAAGCAACTGAATCGAAACATTGGCCGATTGGTCGCTACTTATTTTATGGGCTGTGACTAAATTATTAAGCAGAGTCTAAAAAGAATATGTATAACATCAAGTTCATCACATTACGACGATGCAGTTGGTCATCAAACATGCTTACCTGAACCATGGGATCAGACTTTGCAAGACGTTTCAGACCTTCAACAAGTTTCGGCAACTCGGACGGGTTCTTGCATTCCACAGCCACTCTCACGACTGGACTGACACTGAACTTCATCATCTTTCAAATACAGGTTAAAAAATACAATCAATAAGACTACATTCCCAGTTTTTTAAAAGCAGAACAGATTTCAATTAGAATGTTAATCACCAGTCTCAAGTCTACAAATATTTGAAGTTAAAAGTTTGTTCTGTTTACACCACCACATCTGATTTGTTATCAATCAGTTATTGCACGTCAAACATTACTTTTTAGTTTTACCCATAATTGTAAAGGAAACCACATACATTTTACCAGTCCCAGCTCTGGCACTCACCTAATTCACCAATTGCAAATTTTGAAAACTGGCAAATTTTAATTTAATTTTGCGAAGTAATTTCTAGTATTAATTGACATTTTCTTACAAAATAACTGCGTTTCCTATAAATTTTTGAAATTTAACATATAATTTGGCAAAATTTTCAGCTGATTCATAGCTAGCTGTGTTTTCTATTAGCAGCAAGGGATTTTTTACATTTGCTTTTACAGACAGGATTGTACATAAAAATGCCTTTTATATACCCGTTGTGGAACACTGGTAGGGATCTTCCATGAAAGTCAAACATGATTTGTAACAATACATGATAAAGCTATACCCAAAATTAAAGCTCATTATCTCAAGGCTTTGTGAAAAGTTATTTTGGAAAACAAAATTCCCAAGTTCAAGGGCCTTAACTCTGTCACAAATGGGTAAATCACCATGAAAGAAAAACTTGATATGTAAAAGTACATGATAAAGCTATATATAAAATTGCAGGTCAGTATTTCTAGACTTTCTAAAACAAAACACCATTCAGGAAAACCAGACTGATGAAACCTATAGTACCCTCCGGTTGGACCAGTAAGGGGGCTAAAAAGACATGTATGATCATTATTCAACAAAAATTATTAACTGTAAATGCACACTAATAAAGTGTTCATTAACCAGGGTGGGTGGTGGTGCTATGGAATTTTGAATGGAGCAGTTAATATGCCAAAGAAAAAGTGCGCATTTTGATTCGAAGGAATTTTGTTGCGAATTTTGAATGGTCAGTCTGAACTGAAAAAGGCAGTAGAGCTAGTATAGTATTTTACGGGATGCAGTCGATTCGTCCACTGGACAGTTCGTCCACGGACGATTCGTCCACTGAAAATTCGTCCACTGACGAACTCGAGACGATTCGTCCACTACAAAAAATAAGTTCCGGACGATTCGTCCACTGGCTTTTTATTTCCCCAGTATATTTCGGACTAAATAATGTGTACTACATGTACGTGGGGGCTAAATAAATGATTTGATATATTTTACCCCGTATCATAAATTTACAAAGGTAAAAATAAATTATATTGCATTAGATTACGCTTAGTAGATGTTTTTGTAACAATGCTCTGCAGATATAATTCTTTGGCGTTTCTATTTATTCGGTTATTGTTTGTTCTTATAATGTACGCCTTTCACCCTACATGTTGTAGGATGTTTTTAGTACCATATACCCAGTAAAGATAATCTCTAGCCCTTCCCTTTCAACTTGTTTGGTGTCTGTTTGCTTTACCAATTAAGTGCACAGAAGTAATTATGACAAATGTTTCACCAAGTTGAATCAAGTCGCGTCTAAAATAACACGCCTTGTTTGAATGACATTTGTTGTTTTGGAGAAAAAATTTTTAATGTACATTTGGAATTGAAGACAGCGAGTTTTTATTTTATTCCAGGTTAGGCATATGGGGATAACATCGTGACATGTGAGATAATGTACGAGCGAGTGGACGAAACGTCCCCATGATAATGAATACAAACGGTTAATAAAAACTGGATATTAATGTTGAATTCTAACTCTATTTTATTGTTTTAGTTATAGTATACCACAAAATAATGTTAAGAAACGATTATAAAGTCAAAGAAATAACTATTAATATGTTTGACAAAAATGCAGTCATCGAGTGGACGAATTGTCCGAGGTGAGTGGACGAATCGTCCGAGGTAAGTGGACGAATTGTCCAGTGGACGAACCGTCTGGAAAGCGTATTTTACTTTAGTATATCGAGAGTAGCTCATTAATTAGACCAAAATAGGCCATGATGTAAGCTTTATAGCCTGGGCAGCCATATTATTTGTGGTGTGTCAAAGGAAAATTCAAAGTATGCATGGATGTTTACATTAACAGATAAAATAAGTTATTTCATTTATGGATCCATAAATTACAATGAGTATGTATTGAAGATTTTATATGAAACTTGTGTAAGTTGATATACTAAGTTGATAATTACAGTGGTGACAGACAAGTTGACAGGTGATACTTAAACAAGTTGATCAAGGCTAGCAATAATTAACTTTTAGTGAATCAATTTAGTTTTGTTTTTAATCAAATTGTTGTATCAGTTTTATAAACAATCAAGATGTGTTTACAAACATACCCAACACTTGTTTTAAGACAATGTAATGAACATGCACAGACTCATGTGACAGGAATGTAGGTGTATTAATGACAATTATTTTGATACATGTCTATATAGAGAAATGAAAAAAAACCCTGCTACCACTGTATGCTGCTCATATTAAGGAGAAATAAGGGGTCTTACATGCACTACCCAACAGACAGAACAGCAGATACCAGTCTTTGGTGTACCAAAAGCAATACATAACAATTCACTTTGAACTACGGCCTACTCCAACAAGCATTTCGTCAAGTACCGTGTTCTTACCTTCATGTTGTGTGCAGATTCACACGTTGAGATGGTTCCAGTCTTCACAATGTACGAGTCCACTCCAACCAGACCACAGATGTTTCCACATGGCACTTCTTCAATGGCTTCCACGTAACGACCCATCATCAGAATTGTTCTGGGATAGGAAGAGAAATAAAATGTTGTAACATTTTGCATTTCACCCATAGAAGACCTTAATATGTAATTTGTATTCAAATTTAGTAGGAATATGAACACGTATCAAGATAAACATGCAGCTGAGTATAGTTTTCCTACGCATGTCACTAATTTGGGCACAACAGGCTTTTTTTCCTGGTTCAAGTACACTAAGGTCTTTTAGTGCAGCCATGTTAAAGCTGGTAAAGAATTGTACATATTCAGAAAAGCACATGAAGTTATTTTAATTTAATTACAGCTTAATATTCCAGTGATTTTGAGTTTAGGATGGTACTTAATTTGGGCTTGTTTATTTTGGGCACACCCTTTCCTTCCTCGGCTTTGATTTAAATATAAAAACCTGAGGGGTCTGGAAACTAATACTTTTTAAGTAGAATTCTGTGGAATTAAACATGTTGCCTAGACTATAAATTATGTCAGGATTGCTGCCAAAGGGTACAGAGGGGTAAAATTACATACCCTAAAATCTTGCATATATATTTAAATAATTATATTTAGCTCAGGGTATAAAATGCAATGCCCAATTTCAAAACATTTCAAACCCTTAATAACCTAATAGGGGCACTTACAGTGAAAAATAATTTATGTTACACTAAAACAACACACACAAAAATAATTTTTTGTATATTGATTGCCACTATGTAACCGATAGAAAGACCTGTTTAATAATGTGAGAAAAGAAAGAAAAAAAAACCAGCAGCATCCATGCAAGTTTTTAATAGGACTGATACCAGTGTTTCTGCCAGAAAGACATTTTTGGATATGATGCTATAGAACTGAATGCAACCAGTCAACAGTAGGATTCGGAGGCCTCCCTCAGAAAATAGGTTATGTTTAGGGTTAGAGTCAAGAAAATCATACAGTAATGAGTAATTTTGTCAAAAGGTTAATTTACAAAAATAAAATCTGCCAAAAAATCTGGGTATAGCTCTATACCCATTTTACCCTCTGGCAGAAACCCTGGGTACTTATCTTTGTTATACAAATTGAAAATAGTGTAATAGACATCTTCGAAGACTAACCAATCCAATCAGAACTCTTTGCCTATTTAATTTATTATTAATCAGAAACGGTCACCTTTAATAAGGTAATAGATCATGTCTGATAAGGACGAACTCATTTATACTGCTCATATAATTTTGAAAAAAAATAAAAATGGAATTGAATTAAATACTGGCTTCTTTAGCGTACATAAATGTACTCGTTAAAGAAACCAGCAAATTCTGTAAAATTTTCTCAGTTCAACTATTAGCTTCCAAAGCTTACTTGAGGTCCCGAAAACCGCAAGAGTAACTTTATACTTTTTTCAAAAAAGATATGAAATTTAGAATTTTTGTTCGAAAGTAGACAAAATAATAACAAGAAAAAGAAATAATAGGCATGTAAGAAATATTTAGGTATCTTTTACCTCTGAATGGTCTTCTGGTATAAATCGTCCTTCTTGCCTGGGATATAGTTGGGTCCCATGATTCTGACCTTCTGTCCTGTTGAAACAGTGCCAGCGAAAACTCGGCCAAAGGCATAGAAACGTCCCTTGTCACTTGTTGGCACCATCTTCGAGATATACATCATGACCGGCCCTTTAGGGTCACAGTTCTTCATTGCTATAGCAGCAATATCATCAAGAGGGCCCTCGTACAACAGGTCTGTTCTGTACTTCTGCGCCGTCACTGGGGATGGGAGATGGATGACGATCATTTGCAACATAGCATCTCCAGCAGGAAGCCATTTCCTCATGATAACCTGCAAATAGAAATGTCATGAAGAGTTTCAACAAAAGAAATCTGCACAATTAAATGTCTTGCCCATCATAAACTCATTCAGTTTCACTAACAGCAGCAGGCCATCGGATTTCACGGGAAACGATCGCAACCGGTAGTGTGTTGGCAAAACCACGGAACCGAAATTACGTTTCCCATGATAATGTCGATTAAACTAATTATATTATACAAATAGTAATATTTCTCATATAAAACTACTTGAGATAAGTTTTCAACACAATCACGACACCCAATTCGGATTTTAGTGTACACCACCACAACTGTCCAAAGATCAGCTAATCTGGTTGCCTGACCCTGTCTTGGAAGATCATGACCACTTCAAGGAATATGATGATGTTAAAGATACACCCAACTACTGAAAATGATCGAAACCCCTCATGCCATTAAAACCGGAAAATAAAATGTCTGTTTCTGCAGCTTCATGTTCAACCCAGGTTCAGATTGAGAATGATGTAGAAGATGATACAGTGCCATGTTCTGGCCAGAATTCTCGTGCAACCATTCAGTGTGTAGAGTGCAACAAACCTTGTGTGATCTATTCAAAGACTTGTCTGTTTGAAAGAGCTAAACTGTCACTGAGTTTACTGATGAGTGAATATGAGTACACATGTGGTTCTCCACTCAAACCACCAAGTCATTACTTGGCAAAGGCTTTGATGCTCAGAAGAAACTTGTGTTGTGCTCAAGGTGTAGAGCTTTCCTACTACAGTACTGGCAACGAAATAGGCCGGAAAGCTCTATGTAGTTGCTGTGTTTGTGAGGGGGCTGTTGTGGATCAGACACTCAAGCAAAGACACAAAACGGTTTTACCCCTTTGTCAACATTGCAAAGATGTCGGCAGGGTGCCCACTGTGCAACGTCCTTATGGTAAACAAAAAGGAAAATGTTTCCCATGAAAACCATTGTTTTCTTGTGATAGTATGAGGATAATATGGAGAGTTTAAAAAAAAAAAACTTAACCTTTTGTTAAAACATTTTTGTTTTGTTATTGACAGTAACATCTACATTGTGTTCATGATGTACATTTTGTTACTGCAATACTGGCAATGAAATAGGCCGGGAAGATCATTGTTGCTGCTGTAGTTGTGAGGGGTGTAACCATGTTGTGGATCAGACCGTTGTGGATCAACTTTTTCCCAATGAACAAATTGTAATTTTAATGTTTATCATAGTTTATAATGTTTATCATAGTTTATAACCTTTAACCGTGTAGTATTATACTTGGGTGGTGTTTACATTAATACCAATGGTGGTTGGACTATGTTTCGACATGGGTTTTTTTTTTTAATAAAAAATAATTAATGATTCAGTATGTCAGTTGCACTCTAAACAAAGAAAGAGCTTTAATATATTAATCTGCTATACTATTCAGGAAACATTAGCTCGAAAATGGGGGGAAAAAATAAGTTTTCCCTACCTACCCTATTTTATTTTGGCATGTAACGGGAACCAAACTGGGGTTTTAACTTGGCCTCATTTAAAATAATAAGTCATTTGGCAAGATTCGAACATATTACCCAACCTGCATAGCATTTTGACAATCCATTGCATTATGGTATAAGAAATGGGTTCCCATAACTTGTTTTCATGGAATCTAAAAACAGGTTCTGATGGGTTCCCACATCTCAGGACACTGAACCCAAAAAGTGTTTCCCATGAAATTTGAAATCCTATGGCTTGAGTAGCATCCATAAGATTAATTTGATTGTGTTAGTACATGTGTCAAAAAATATAAACCGTAACAATTAAATTTTAATTAATTAAAAATGTTATCACATGCACTGTTTCAAGGATCTAGAAGAATTTGAAAGAAACGGAACTATATGCAAAACAAATTGTGGAACAAAAAATAATTATACATTTTAATTTTTTAAATTATTTTCACATGCATCATGACAAACATAAGAATTATGAAGCAAGTTTTATCTATCAAGGACTCAAAATTTTAATTAACCTTCTGAGTACTGCAGGCGAGATATCTCGCCCGACGTCATGCCAGTTGACATACTGTACACAAAATAATACCAGGGGTTTCCCCAGGGCTGTTAGGCGTAGGGTCCCGCTATCCCTTGGTCAATAAAGTAAGCGCTTTGACAGTGCGTAAGCGCCTTACGTCAAAAGCCGCTACGCGTTGAGTTCAAGTGCTTTAGAAAACAATTACCACAAGTGCCAGTTCAGTACCTTGATTGCAACAGAATCTCCAGCACACCTCATCACTACGATCGGTAAACAAACTTCCTCATTACCTAACAATGGACCGGTCGCTCGTCACATTAGTGTTTGGTAATTTTACAAGCCGTCTCCTGGAACCGCTAATCCGCCAGGAAGGAGCCTAAGTGTACCGGGATTCCCGTGCAGAGCAATCAAGCTTCAAGGCCGATCAAAGAAGATGCCACATAACAGAATATACTGTACCATTTAACTGAATAAGCGATAGGTGAAGCACTTTTTAAAAGTACAGCTAAGTTGGCAATCAATTATTTCTATCCTAACACCCCTTCCCACAGCTCCCAAGGCTCGCGCTGTTGGTAGCCAAATTAGCCATTGGCTAATTAAAAATTATATTTATAAAAATGATAAAAATGGCTAATAAAATTTGCAAGTGGCTAAAATTTTGGCTAAACCATTTTCTATCTTTTGATGTGAACAAATGGTTACATAATCTATCCGACAGCTCAAACATAATAATAATACCAAATATTCAATTAGCGTAATAGCGATCTCGCGACCTGTAACGAGAAAATCCAGAATACAGCATAGGCGTCATGATGTTTATTTTAATAATCTATAGCAATGTGACGGTAGTTCAATGTCTGGAAGATCTGTAACTTGTTATTTTAACTTTGTAAAGTCTTTGTAAAGTAATAAAATAAAACCGGCAATGCGTGTCAGTTTGAATACACATGCTAGTTCAGGGCCACAAGACGTGTAGGCTATCCCAAGAGCAGAGTTCAGACAGATCGAGCGAAAACAAAACTCTCGCTACACTGGTTTGTGCACTTCGCGTTAAACCAAATGGACATGACGGACACCAATCAAATAGTTCGCGAACGTTGGGAAGAAAATGTAAGCGCCTTAAAAAAATCCTGGGGAAAGGCCTGAATATCTTTATTTCATCTTTTTAC
>JAECMU010038391.1:0-12377 GCA_016106625.1 Dracogyra subfuscus
TCGGTAATTAGTATGACCGGGATTATGGGATACACAATGGATGCGCCCATAAAATAAAAGTTTTTGTTTTCATGTGGCGAACAGATTACGAAATGCATACGCAAAATTCAACAACTTGAGTCTGAATCTGGTAGACAACAGGATACTATAGTATACGCAATACACAGTACTTGAAAAATATTAGCATGCACCGCGTGCACCCAGTTTTAAAAGTTACATGCACATGCAAAAATCAGCATGCACCGGTGCATGTACTAACACTGCATTTCGAGCCCTGGTATGGTTCTGCTTCCTTTCTCTTAATTAACTATTATAAATTGTAGTAGTACAACCAGTTTGGCTTAAACCTGAGTAGTTTACTATTATTGTTACTTTTTGAACATAAACCCTTTTCCGACAATCTTGCCAAATAATTTCTATAGGAAAATGGTCAATAAAAGGGCTGACTTTCTTTGACTTTTGATGCAGAAGATATTTGATTCTACCATGGCACAACAAATATGGAGTTTATGTCTTTATGAAGCACGTCCTTGATTATCTAAAGTACAAGCAGCCAGGTATTCAAATTGTCGATGTTTTTAGTGATGGTGCTCACAATTTAAACAGTGATTCCTGTTTTCAAATCTTGATAGTTGGGAGAAGACATTTGCCATTAACTGATTAAGATGTCATGGAATTTTGTTGCGACATCACACGGTAAAGGGGTTATCGATGGTTTAGGTGGGACCGTTAAAAGATATGTTTGGAGACAGGTGAAAACCGACAAGGTTACAATTCTAGATGCCAAAAAATATGCTCAAGTAGCCAAGAATCAAAACCCAAGCATTCATGTGGATTTCATTTCAAAAGACAGCATAGAGGCTCTACAGTCTTCACTTGATAAGAGTTAGGAAGGCACACTTGCTGTTCCGTGGTTTCAGCCGGGCCAGTAAAAGTGTCAGTTTCTGAAACTTCAGATTCATCAGATGTCTGTATTGTGTTTATTAGAAAATGTTAAACAGGTAGTAACAGATGTTCAACTACTTACTTAATTAATTACAAGAGACGTAACCAGGCATCGAAATAAGTCGAGAACGGTCGTTCAGGTTACCGGGAGGTTACCACATGTAAGAAAAGTCGAGAACGGTGTTTCGTTCTCAACAAACATTTCAACGAACAGTAGTTTTGTTTCCAAATGTAAATCAGGCAATGCATTCCGGACTTCCGTGTTTCCGATATAATTCCAGAACGTCCACGTTTTAGCAGTATCAACTAGATGTGTGCCGAGTAGTTTGCAAGAACATTTAATTTAAACGTAGAAGTACCGAAAAGTAGTCTGTATAGTTGTGGTAACCTATAGGTTACCAGGTTATATTTTGTGGTAACCTATACATGGGTTACCACACACAATGCTTATTTCGATGCCTGCGGAACTACAAACTTTGGAAGCGTACAGTCAGTTTTGACTGAGGAAAATAGAATCCACATTTAAATTTTCGTTTGTTTTAATTATTAGTTGTTAAACAGCTAACATTATCCGCAAAGTGTTTATTATTGTTTACTGGCTTTATTGGAAGATCAGAGTTAACATTTTGTGTACGTCCGTCACAAATATTTACCCTGTATTACTTAGGTTCAAAAGCTTTATTACATACCAGACATAAAGTGAGGTTTATCTCTGACGTTCATGCTATATTTGCTAATATAAATTAGTTTTGTCAATAAAAAAGATTCACAGAGTTTTGATGACTATTTGTTGAAACTGGACTTGCACTAATTCTGCATGTACGTCCGTCACACGCCTTTATATGACCACTACAAGATTTATAGAAAGCCTTATATAATATCGGGTGGCTAAACAAGTAATCTCTGACAGTAGTTAAATGTCACCATCATCTACTTTATTCATTTAGAATTTTTTTTTTTTCATACCTGACTATTTAAGTGTCTGAATTGTACGTCCGTCACAATGGAATTGGCCCTCTGCCGAGCTGCATTTGCCATTTGACCTGAGCAGGATACAGACAATATCTTAAGACAGTAACCAGTTATTTCTTTTATTCTGCAATCCTACAGGAATAGTTTAAAAATCCATTTTTTCTTTCTTTTTTCATTTTTGTAAGCAAATCCAGTATCGTCAACCTAGTAAGGCAATTGCCGTATGACGTCATACTTGTAAGATAGGCCTACATGACGTCATTCTGTGTAAGACCCTAAAGTCCGAACCAAAATGTTAACGACTACCAAAAATTGCTCTCCTACCTTTATTTTTTATTAGATCTTACTCACATTTTGCTAGACAGAAATCTAGCAGTCATAACATTTATCATGTAAAAGCAAACGTGATGATGTCATGTTAATTTTTAAAATTATTTTTTGTTTGTTTAAATATACCACTACAGGCATCGAATTTTAACTTTTGGGGGGCATGGCAAATCCTGCCTTCGTGTCAAGCACAAAAATTGCAAATCCTGCCTTCGTGTCAAGCACAAAAATTGGGGCACAAAGGCAAGTTGTAGGGGCACCAAGGCAAACGTTTCCTTCATAAAAGAGTCAAGAAGGCAACTTATTTTCTATCAAATTATTGTTTAATTATATATACGTTTACTGCACAAAAGTGTACTAAGGAGCAGCAGTGAAAATAAATAATTGTAGAACATGTTGGCAACCGTCAAATCTGACGGTTAGCCAGACCCATTCGGAATAAGTCGGGCGCTTATGGCCTTGATGTTTCAGGTGATCCATATTTTGTAATAATTTGAATTTAAAATAACGCTACGGTTTGTTATTTTGATAATTTAGCACTGGGTAAATCATTATGCATGTTCTGTACATACTATTAATAATTATAATATATCAATTCATACTAAAACACATCGAAGCAATACTCAGGCTAGAAATGACACCAGTATTATATCTTATTATGTTGCTTAACCTGTTAAATATGAACTAAACTTATAAGTTACTATTAAGTACGCCTACTACATTGCTCAGTGGCTTTGGTATTATTAGGGACATTTCTTCTCCCCGATCAGGATCTAGATATGAGACTATATATATTTGATATAAAATCTTTCCCTCAGAGGCCCTGCAAATTACTTGTTATGTCATGCAAAACTGAAACGTTCAACTACCTACTCCAGTTGGATTATGAATATTACAACACAGTGAATAACAGATAACAGACAAAATAACTTAAATTATTTCTTTACAATAATACTATAGCTTATATTGCCTTATTAAAATATTTCTCAGCTATTATTGTAAATATTTCAAACTTTTAGTTTTAACTCGAACGACCTGTTATTCACTGTGATCCGTTATTGATAAACTGACAGTACTATGGCTGAAATATAGTGTAATTATGTGAAGACCAATTATAACTGGTTCAATCAAAATATTCATTTAATGTTAGATAACTCAGGGTTGGCCAAATCCTAAAATTTTCAATTGCACGCTGGGCAAGTAACTTTCATATTTTACTCGCTCACAAATAATTACCTATTCCCAAAATTAAACTGCATGTTTCAAACAATTTCACATCACATAAAACACTATGTTGTTGTTTTTTTAGAAAGAAGGGTTAATGACGGACAAATTTAAATATTTAAAAAAAGTATACCACGCTGTTTGTTCAGGATGAATTTTACTTGTAGGTGCAAAACATTGCATTTCTGGACATTCAATTTTCACAATTTTCAGCAGGAGTATACCATCGGTTTACCTTAGAAATTCTGGCATTTAGCGCTCTCGACGTGAGTCCGAAACACAGACTCAGTCGGAGACTGCTTTGATCCCGTTTCAAATTTTCGAGCAAGCGCACCTACTCACTGTTCTTTAACATTTAGTCAATTAAATGTTAATTGCATGTATATTTAATACATCAATTTAATTGTGAAACAAATGCGAAAACTTGCAGATAGACAACCTAATTTTGTGATACGAAACGCTACTACATCAGTGGAAAAACCAAATGTGCCGTGGGAATTCCCTGACCTCGTTTTACATCACACGTGTGTTGTCACGAACACCGACATAAAATACCACGATTTATGAATAAATGCCTAATTTCTTAAATGCCTGGGTGCTTATTCGAAGACGTGGGCCTACTTCCAGTCAAATACAGTACTCAATATAATAATTAGGGGCCTCACACATACACGCACGCATGCTTGCAGTAGACTAAGGAATTACAAAAATTGCAAGTGTACAAAAAAAGATAAAGAGGCATTTTGATTTTGGAAATTTTGCCCAGCCCCGATATAATAAATCAAACATAATCAATATTGTTACATAATGTAATATGAGATGAAAAGTTGATTGAAACATGACAGCAGTTTTGCGTTAAAATGGGAGAAATGACATCTTGGTAACTCCTTGAAAATTAATATGCATGTATCGGCAATTTCCATAATGACATTTCTTTCAGAACACCTCGCCTAAATTTAACTTCGGTGACATAAGTGCTGTTTTACGAAAACGTGCGACAATTGCCGATCGATACATAATTATTATTTAGCTGAGAATGGTCAACGTCGCAGTCTTTTCATTCCGATGTGACATTGGTAAATTAAACTACCATTCTATGAAAATGTGCGAGGTATCCCGTAATATTCCAAATTCAAGATTATTGTATTTTGGCAGAAGACTGCATTGGCTACACAAATTTAATATGTAACTCGCGCATGCTCAGTTTAGTCAGGTTGTGTTAACATTTAAAAATAAAACTGCATCGCCAACTGTAAATTAATGTGATATGATGGGGAATCAGTTACGTTAATTGCGATACAATTGATTTGTGAACAAGCCTCTGTTTTTGCTATTTGAAATAGGTTAGCATTGATCCACAAAACGTTCCAGTTGTGCCAAATAAAATTTAAAATTCCAGGTGGTCCGACGAACTACGTGTTTGCAGCTTCAGGTAGTCCTGTTAATTTTCAGGTAGTCTCAGACTACCGTTAAGATCGAACCCTGCGTAGGGAAATCATGTGCGGGTTTTGGGGCACCTATTGAATCACAAGAATTTGATGTTAAAGTATATATGCAAATGATATGTGGTGGAGGCCAAAGGTAGATGGAATCTTCATCAATGTAGACCACTTGATTATTATGGTAAAATAGTGTGTGAAATTTTTTATTACCTTCTTAAAGAGAGACTGGCCTCGTGGTGTCATGGTTAGACCATCGGTCTACAGGCTGGTAGGTACTGGGTTCGGATCCCAGTCGAGGCATGGGATTTTTAATCCAGATACCGACTCCAAACCCTGAGTGAGTGCTCCACAAGGCTCAATGGGTAGGTGTAAACCACTTGCACCGACCAGTGATCCATAACTGGTTCAACAAAGGCCATGGTTTGTGCTATCTTGCCTGTGGGAAGCGCAAATAAAAGATCCTTTGCTGCTAATCGGAAAGCGTAGCCCATGAAGTGGTGACAGCGGGTTTCCTCTCAAAATCTGTGTGGTGCTTAACCATATGTCTAACACCATATAAGCGTAATTAAAATGTGTTGAGTGCGTCGTTAAATAAAACATTTCTTTCTTTCTTTTTCTTAAAGAGAAGTCTGAAGGAAAACTGTAAACTATGTTTTACATATAGCAAGCAAAAGCTGATAACCTGTTCTAAATGGTTATATATTAAAAATATTCTACCTACTATAGCTTCACGTATGAGTTGTAATTTTATTTTCTGAATATTTTACCTTTCGATTTTAGGCATTTTTATTTGTACAGTATACCTGTACACTCAAGGCACTTAGTTAAGTTCTATGCTGTAGATGGGTTGGTAAATTATTGTCTTTAATTTAAAGTAATGTTTACATGTCGGAAATAATTTGTTTACATTTTACTTTTCAGACTGAGTTTAATATCCTAAAATGGTACTAAGTAGTATGATTCATAAATTGTGTGTGTCTCCTTTTCTCTCCCTCTCCTATCTGTCTGTATGTCTGTGTCTATGTCTTGCGCACGCTCTCTCTCTCTCTCTCTCTCTCTCTCTCTCTCTCTCTCTCTCTCTCTCTCTCTCTCTCTCTCTCTCTCTCTCTCTCTCGTGTGTGTGTGTATATATATATATATATATTATACACATATCTAAATATGCGGAAAGTGCATCTAAAGGATATCTTGCTTACAAAATAGACTTAACTGGAACATTTAATCTTTCTTTGTTTTTTACTAGACACCATGCATGGCAATAATAATTATTTACTAGCCCAGAATTTAATATCACTAGCCATGGGTGTGGGGATATTATAATCTAGAAGCCCTGAACTATGTCTGTTATAGGCACTGGTCCAGAAAGTGGTTAGATGCTTAATTGAAAATTGGAGCCTCATTTTTTTCTTTTTCTTACAGATACATTTTAAAGATATATAACAAAACAGGGTAGGGTGTTATTGCATGCCTACATCTGAATATGCACATGGTCGAATAGAAATTGGAAATTCGCCATTTTATTTTAAGCCATGACACTGATATTAATTAAATGAGGATTTCAAATAAAAACAGGCTGGTCCTGTTGAAATTTGAAAGTAGGCTTAAAATAAAATGTTTTTCCAATTTTCCAACTGATTTGACTTTAGTGTGAATACATATATGGTGAAGGTTTATGCTTTAATAATATCACTTGTATTTTTTCTTTTTTTTTTCTTTTCTTAAAGAATAATTCCCAAGACTGTTTGGCAGGAACATTCGATGTCCTGAGAAGAGACCAGCCAGGGTTTCAAGAGAAAACCTGTAACAGTGATACAAGTATGTAATTGTGTATGTGTATTTCTACATGGATAATAAGTTATTTGACAGTTGTTCTCTTTAAATCTGTATAATCTGTATAATATACACAGGCAAATAGGCTGGGTGTGGATAATTTAGTAATTAACATTGACTGAAACCTTTTTTTTTTTTGCATCTGAAAGTCAAGATGTTGGCTACATCACATTGGACAGGGAAGAGAGAAATCAAGTCTCGGTGGGTGGTGGTCCAGCTATACTTCGATATGTGCATGTATATTTAAATGCATTGGTTGTATTGTTAGAAGTACATTACTACAATTTCAGATTGGCATGAACAATATGTGATCTTGTGGTAATGTGATGAACACTATAATAAATTCTTTCTGGTGCATGCAGTGATTGGAGTCTTATTGCAGACTGTATATTTAAATCTCTCTGCATTTGTCTCTGCATGTTGGTGCACAATAATGTCTGCAAGGAGCAGGTCTCCTAAGAGCAGGTCTCGGCAGAATCAAGGAGCTGGTCTCCTACAATGTTTTGAGAGCTGGTCTCTCAACATGAATTGTGTCTACAGGTTAGAACACTTATTTTTTCCCCATCTGTTTTGTTAATAAGATTTAATTACTTAATAACTAATGTATTTCATTATATAAGGATATTAATTAAGATTTTACTGTCATAAATTTAGTTTTGCAATCCTTGGAATTTAAACAATTTTACAACTAATATTAACAAACGTTTCTGTTATAGATATATGTATATGCTATTGCAAATGGCCAGATTGTTATTCATAAAATTAAATCTATTTCAATCCATTGTTTCTTGCATGTACATGTACATTTAAAAAAATAATTTGCACAATGTATATGAATTTGTTATTTTAGCTCAAAAGGGTATCTTCACAACGAGACAATTCAAAAAGTGTGATTTCCTCCTATGTTGTAATGGGAAAAGGCTAACACTATAATAAATTCTTTCTGGTGCATGCAGTGAGTGGAGTCTTATTGCAGACTGTATATTTAAATCTCTCTGCATTTGTCTCTGCATGTTGGTGCACAATAATGTCTGCAAGGAGCAGGTGTCCTAAGAGCAGGTCTCGGCAGAATCAAGGAGCTGGTCTCCTACAATGTTTTGAGAGCTGGTCTCTCAACATGAATTGTGTCTACAGGTTAAAACACTTATTTTTTTCCCCCATCTGTTTTGTTACAAATATTTAATTACTTAACAACTGTGATATATTTAATTATGTAGGGATATTAATTAAGATTTTACTGTCGCAAATTTAGTTTTGCAATCCTTGGAATTTAAACAGTTTTACAACAGTAATATTAACAAATGTTTCTGTTATAGATATATGTATATGCTATTGCAAATGGCCAGATTGTTATTCATAAAATTAAATCTATTTCAATCCATGTTTCTTGCATGTACATGTACATTTTAAAAATAATTTGTACAATGTATATGCATTTGTTATTTTAGCTCAAAAGGGTATTTTCACGAGACAATTCAAAGAGGGCAATTTCCTCCTACATTGTAATGAGAAAAGCCTAAATGTAGAGTAGGGCAGAAAACGAAGCCAAACAAAACTGAATGGGCAGAATATTTTTTTTATATAAAGGAGCAATCCGGAAAGGAAATCTGGTAAACTTTTATAATTGTGTATAATAATATTTTAATATTTTCTACTGTTAAAACATTTATAGGTATTCTTAAGAATCATTTCTATTGTGGATAAATGTAAATGTTTGCTTACTTAACCAAAAGTGTTGAAGATAAATCTATTCATTACATGTTCCACAGAGGCAGCATCTAAAACAAATGACATTGCTGAGATGGTAATCCTTTAGCTTGACATAATTAAGTTACTATTATGCTTACATAATTGACTAAAAACAAAATATTTTGTTATCTTTTCCACCTTTCACATAGTGAATTATTTTTACCACTTTAACTAGGCAAATTTCCTTGGGAATCTAAAGTACTGGAAATTCTGTTTTTTTATTTCTATGTAAACTTTTATTTACTTTTAAAATATATTATAATGGAATATGTTGAATAAAGTCAAGAACGTTTTCAGCAATAGAAATGTCTATAGATACCATATCGATTGAAACAATTTGCTAAACAGTTAAAAATGTGTGCTCCAACATCATATTATGGAAAACACATCAGTCACAAGTGTAAACATAGTTTGTACTGAATGGTACATTACCCTCATATTGCTTTTATTTCTTTGAATTACCCAGAGGTTTTTATCTCAAGCTTTCATTTTCATGCATGTTCTGTTCTTTTTTAGTTTTAGTATTGATGCAACATTTGCAAATGGTTTATTTCGGTTGGTAAGACATTTTGCACCAAAAAAGGCCAACACAATACTCAGAACCATGTGTGTGAAAGGACAATCCCACCTAGCTGTATTTGCAGCTAAAGTCTTGCATTCGGGTTAGAAGTTGCTCGCTAACTTAAATACATTTGTTTCACCATGGAGGATGGAGGTACATGTCATTGAATAAATATTTTAGTTTTGTCCCAATTATTTATGAGTAAATGCAATACATATAGATAATAAATTTGATTGGGTACATACATGCATGACCTATTTTTAGCAGTAATGACTTTCAGAATCTGATCATTATCATATAGTTAGTATGTTGTAACAGACACCTGTTCTGGTAAATAATCTTATTTTATTTTGTAATGACCATGAAGTAATGATGAACAAATACACTGTAGACACCATATCAATATATTAACCAATTCTAACAAACAATGGATATACATGTATAATGAGGTGTACAATTGGTATATCAATGGTCGTGGTATGTACTATCCTGTTTGTGGTGGTACATACAAAAGATCCCTTGCTAATAATGTAAAAAAGTAAAGTGTTTTCTCTCCATGACTCATAATTACCAAATGTTTGACATCCAATAGCTGATGATTAATAAATCAATCTGCTCTAGTGGTGTTCTTAAACAAAACAAACTATAATAAGATTTTGATAGACGGTCAAAAGTTTATCTAAAAATGGAAAAACAAAGTTACAATTTGTGATTCCTGAATAATGTGCAGGTGAAATATATTGATTGTACCAATCATTTTATTCTTTAAAAGCTTAGATGCACAGGCAGTAGTGTTTGCAGTGGGTCAGATTACTTTGTTTACAACAGATATATAACTTGACACTGACCAGTGTGCAGTGTAAATCAAAATAATACATAAAGTGTATTTATAATTATATTCTTAGGGTATTCCTGACCATTGTTTAACATATCAATGGAATGGTATGGTACGTCTGTACGAATGTATGTTTGTGTGTGTGTGTGTGTGTGTATGCTAGCAATGCAATTAATGTGCCCTTGTATGGATGGCATATACATTAATTACTTGAATAGATATAACATAGGTTTGCTGATATTTTCTGATTTTGTATGATATTTATGCGTTCTTTCATTTCAGACTAATAGTCTTGTGCAGTGGGAAGCACAAATAAAAGATCACTTGCTGCCTGTTGTAAAAGTGTAGCCTATGTGGCGACAGCAGGTTCCCTCTAAAACAGTGTCAGAATGACCATATGTTTGACATCCAATAGCCGATGATTAGATACAAAATCAATATGCTGTAGTGGCGTTGTTAAAAAAAACAAAATTTGCCTTTACATTTTAGTGAGGTAACGTCATGACGTCATATACCATACATTTATTTATACTACATAATGTAATTATTTGGTTGTAATATTGTGTAGGCATGTAGCTGAAGGTATAAACTTTATGTTTCTGCATTGCCTTGAAATAATAATTCCATGTTTTAGGGTGTTTAGGGGGCAGACTATATCAGGGGGCAGCTACATTCCTAAAAGGACACGTTTTGTCCGATTTAGTATTATTAGTTTTGTTTAATATCATTAAAACATGCTAAGCCCGTCTTCGTCGCCTTGATTATGTCACTTTATACTGGAATAAAAAATAAATATAAATATAGCTTATACAAATCGATTATCGAATGCATGAAATATATTTGGAAATTTAGTGTATTTGGCGTTATTATTTTTTATGTAGATCATTCAAACAAAAAAGAAAAAGATAAAAAGGAGCCGCTTCTTGTTCGTGTTCGTTTGGTGAAAAATCCTCTTGACCTATATATGAATAATAATTATGTCAAGATCAAGTTTAGCCCCTCCTCACCCCCCAATATTGGTCACCAATATAAAATCACAAACCTATAATTTGACTTATTTAAAAGTATAATATTCAAATGCGCATTCTGCATCCTTGAAGATGTTGTTTTCAAACATATTTATTACGTGTATATCAGTTGCAAATAATATAGCTGTTAGCTGTTTAATGTTTAAACTAGCACCAAGGCGTGAATTACACATCGACAATGTGGACTAATAGAGCAAACACATGGATTTATTAAGTGTATTTGGGCAAAAACACCGACACTGTTAACTTTAGAGAAATACGATTTCTTTCGAACGAACTGACGTAATGATTTATTGATTTTTTCCCAGTGATTTGGCAAAGAAAAAAAACAGTACAGACGATTTAGAACATAATTATATGGTTATGATCGGTACAGTAATATTTTCAAAGTTCCAACGCGACAAAGGCCATCGTCATTTAAAACATTTAACGTGGTACTCTTTACGTGTGACGCAGTATATCACCTTTAACTACCCTACATTGAAGCGTGGTATACTTGCTATTCACATTTGTCTTCAATAATAAATGAATAAAAAGAGAGTATTTTCTGCATGTCTACGAAAACGTACACATTCCATTACTAGTTTTGTGTAGTATGTATAACATGCAGAAATTAATTGATTAATAACTTTTAAAATGTTTATCGACCTTGCACTATGCGTATTTCAAACCCAGGAATTGATTTTAAAAGGACAAAATATGTTAGGCTAATTTGACTTATATAATAGAAAGGCAAATGACATTTGTTACGAATAACTTCCAGACGGTCTTGTCCCAATCAATGCAAAATAGAGCGCGATCCGTCAAAACTTTGCAGAATTATGTGAGAATAGAGTTACGTGCACATAATCCGTTACACCGAAATCTGTTACGCAAAAAACGTTACTATTTGTAAAAATCACCTAAAATAAGAAAAAGGCCGCCAGAAGCCACACAGCAATGGTATCAATCTTTTTTTTGTTTTTTTTTTTGTTTAACGACGCACTCAACACATTTTAATTACGGTTATCAGGCGGCCAGCAGGCGGGCACTGTACCACTGGGCTATGCTGCCCGCTATGGTATCAATCTATGCCAATATTTACTGACACTCCAACAGCGGATGAGGGAAATTTTCTTTGCTTTGACCCTAAAAAGTATATTTATTTTAAGTGCCAGTAACCACATTTAAATCGACTAGCACAAGTCAAATTTAATGACATTGAACATTTAAAAGTACCTTTCGTTAGTAGTTATAGCTATCTAAATATTGTTATTGTAATTATCACATATGTATAGTGGAAGTATGTTGAGAATTAATTTACAATTGAAAACAAAATACATTACTTTCTACAGCTATGTTTGTTTTATATATGTTTTACAAGCAAACATCAGTGAGGCTGCAGGAGAAACAATTGGTCGCTAGATTAGTTTCAGTACATGTGTAAACATGCCTAAACAGACAAAGCGATTCACCCAGAACAT
>JAECMU010038396.1:0-16878 GCA_016106625.1 Dracogyra subfuscus
AGACTTGCCATGCGCAGAATTCATTTCCTAATGACTAGATAACACATACATGTTATCAGGCATAGACTATATAACACTTCAGATTATCATGTAGGTGTTAGCAGGTAACTGGAAGCTTGGGTGCATGATAAGAAAAAATATTAGTTACGAAGGAAAATGACTGCTGCAAACATTAACACATGGCCATAAAAAACACATTGGATATACATACACTGGTATTCTAAACAAGAAAATGTATTTAATATGTAATTACGGTCGCCAAAATGGTTCTGTTAGTTTGAAATATCTTACACTGGTCGTAACAATACCCAAACATATCAATGTTACCAAACATAACATGAAGTTTGTTATACAAGTATTAAGTAATACTAATAGTAATGGAGAATTATTGACCATGTATTATTTTATCTAAAATGTATTTATATTTTGTTTCCCACTCTTAAAAGCATAGAGCACCCCCTCCCCCCCCACTCCGCCCCGTTGTCACGTGGCTATAAAAACAACCCACCTTTTCTTCAATCTCAGTAGTAATCTAGGTTACTTCTATTTATAATCCTTGGTAGACCTGGGGTTGTGAACAGATTTGGTAAACTTGCCCGTGGGAATATGCTTTTAAGATTTGGAATCATGGAATTTACCATTGGTCTGTCATCTTGTGTAAACCTGAATTACATTTTCAGATTGTAGCTAGAGGCCTCGATTCCCAACCAGCATTATAATTGGGAATAAATTTGGTACACTAGAGACAGTCCATTTAATTGTACCTGGGGCGGGATATAGCCCAGTGGTAAAATGCTTGCTCGATGCACGATCTGTCTGGGATCGATCCCCGTCGGTGAGCCCATTAGGCTATTTCTTGTTCCAGCCAGTGCACCACGACTGGTATATCAAAGGATGTGGTCTATGGGATGGTGCATATAAAAGATCCCTTGCTGCTAATGAAAAAAAGTAGTCTATAAAGTGGTGACAGCGGGTTTCCTCTCTCGACATCTGTGTGGTCCTTAACCATATGTCTGATGCCATATAACCATAAATAAAATTTGTTGAGTGTGTTGTTAATAAATAAAAAAAATTGTCCTTTCTTTCTTTAATTGTACCTGTTAACATTGTCATAATAAATGACAAGTAACTGGAGGTCTCCACTGTGTCCGTTTGATCAGCAAACTTCAGGTATCTGTAACAAGAATAGAAACCATAATGGTTAAACAAGAGCATGCTATCTTAAAATCTGAATCTCAGAGAAAACTGGAGTCTGGAAAACTACATATAAAATATCCCTTACTCTTGGCATACTATCTTTTAAATCTGAATACAGAAAACATCTGTCCATTTTTTTTTTTTTAAAGTATGTCTGTTATGAAACAGAACAATACCAAGCAAACATTTATGCCAAAAAATGGCTTACAACTAATTTTAGTTCCTATCCAAGAATAGTGAAAATATATTTTAAATGGTTAAAATAAGTAATCTGATTTGCGAAAATAAAAGACTTTGACTTTACAGGGTTCTCATCTATCCAAAAATATTGAGAGTCCATGGACTCATGACCTTATATTTTGAGAGTCCACTAGGAATGTTGGAGAGTCCATGAATTGATATATCCAATAAAACAACACAAAAACATTGACATTTAAATGGTTTAATGTAGTAATAACACAATTTTTTAATTATTAAAATGTATGATAAAATATAAAACAAATACATGGTAACTAATATATATTCGCTAATAATGTGAGAAAAAAAATATATATTGCAAAATAATTTTAGAACCAAACATTTTCAACCAGTTTTGTTCAGTTGATCTGCCTCACGGTGCGAATAAGCGTTATTTGCATGTCCATGTGCGATTTACTTTACAGTAAATTTAGACATACTGAAGTTAAATCAAAATAAATATACTGCGTCCGTAGGGACGCACGTTTATGCAATATGGTGTGTCACATCCTTGATCGCTGCGTCAGGGACCCGGGACTCCGGGTCCGTGAGAACCCTGACTTTAATCTTTTAATATGCTCCTATACCACAGAGGTTTCAAGCATGTCTATCCTGGGGCCCATTTCTGGAAGCCAGAAAATTTATGGGACAATTTTGAGTTTAAAACCTGAAAATAAATTAACATGTTAGAAAATAACAACCACACTGTTTCATGTGTAAATTCAGAAAAAGGCCACAGCTAAACAATTTAATGTGAAAGTAAATCAAATTATTATTATTTTTCTAAATTGACCTGACAAATACTATTCAAGCTCACCTGTGGTGAATGATATCCACTACAGATAGACTGACACCAGCCTCCACGTTTTCATCCATCAACAGTCTACATAATGCTTTGAGCAAGTCTGTACTGAGTAGTGGAAACCAGTAGAGGATTTCCAACAGTCTGGTCTGCACTTCCGGCACGCACTTCACAAGGATACCACTATCAGGATCTGAAAAAAGAAGAAAGAAAGAAATGTTTTATTTAACGATGCACTCAACACATTTTAATTACGGTTATTTGGCATCAGACATATGGTTAAGGAACACACAGACATCGAGAGAGGAAATCTGCTGTCGCCACTTCATGGGCTACTCTTTCCGATTAGCTGCAAGGGATCTTTTATATGGACCATCCCACAGACAGGATAGCACATACCACGGCCTTTGATATACTGGCTGTGACAAGAAATAGCCCAATGGGCCCACCAATGGGGATCGATCCCACACCGGCCGCGCATCGAGCGAGCGCTGTACCACTGGGCTACGTCCTGCCCCCCCCACCATCATGATCTGAATACGGGGGGAGGGGGGGGAAGTGTTTCAGAATAGGGTTTTTTACACTATGGCTATTTGATGATTAACCTATGGTGATGAGAGAGAAAGAAAGAGAAACACACAGACAGTGACAGAGAGACTGGCATATCAAAGGCTGTGGTATGTGCTATCCTGTCTGAATAAGAATAAAATGTAGCAGGTTTCCTCTCCTACACTATATGTTGAATTACTAAATGTTTGACATCAAATAGCCAATGATTAATAAATCAATGTGCTATCGTTAAACCAAAAAAACCTCCAACTAATAATATGTGCCAATCTTGTCCAGCTTCATACTGAGTTTACAGAAAGCACACTCACCCACTAACATCACTAAGACTTCTTGCAGACTGACAAACAATGAGGAGCACTTCTGACAGGCAGCTCTCTTCATCACAGACGTGATAACGACAGACATTTCCACATTGTCTGGCAACACCAACAGCAACAACTTGGGTAAAGACTGCATAAATCGGTCCGTAATATTCTGTTGACTGAAAAAAATAAAGAAATATAGGTAGAGACATACTGAATCCAATGAAAAGAGGAATGAATGAATGAATGAATGAACGTTTAACGACACCCCAGTACGAAAAATACATTGGCTATTGGGTGTCAAGCTATGGTAAATTCAATGAAAAGAGGATATCCGACATTAAAGGTTTGAATTTGAAATCAATATTGTTGGCATACATGTATGCTAGTTTTCAACCAGTATGTCTGAATTTTGCTTTAAATGTTTAATTAAACACCTGCTGCTTTTTCAGAACATTCGTAGGGTTCTTGAAAATGTAGAACCTTCATTTTAAAAAACAAAAATTAAGAACAAAATTATTTTAAATTTATAACATTTTTTTTCTTTAAAAAAATGTAGATTTGTTTTTTTTAATAGAACATTCTTTCAATTTTTTTTTTTTTTTTTTAGTTCATTTACTTTTTTTAAAAACTTGAACTGAACATAATTACCTTGTTGTTTTCGTCTGAGAATACGAGTATCACGTTAATCTCTGTATTCTCTTTAAATCTCACATTTTAGCAGTAACCATGGGTGGTCACTTACTGTTAAAACAATGTACTAAAATACACCATTCTACAGTTTTGTTAAGGAATTTAAAAATAATGATCTTACCATCTGACCTGACAACTGGAACGTTCGAGTATTTGGTCGGCAAACAGATGAAGGAAGAGCTTTCTTTCTGCCGACAGCGGATGAGAGCTGAGGTAGTATTGTAGAGCTACTTCTAACAGTTCTGTATTATCACCTACAGCAATAAATAACACAGACATATAACACATGAGGATGAGAGCAAGGTAGTATTGTAGAGCTACTCTTAGCAGTTCTGTATCATCACCTACAGGAATAAACAGGCATTCTGATCGTACTGCCAAAACAATGTTCTTAAACGTTCTGCATGTCTAAATTCAAGGACCATAACTCTATGAAAAAATGTGTACATTGCCATAAAAATTAAACTGGAGCTGCAACTGTACATCTATATACAAAAATTGATCTCAATATCTTTAGACATTGAACAAAAAAAAGTATCAGAAAAATAAATTTGTATATCTCCTAAGTTCAAGGGCCATAACTCTGTGAAAAAATTGGTAAATTACCAATAAATCAAACTTTATTTGTAAAAACATGATAAAGCTATATTTGAAATTTCAGCTCAGAAAATTATATATGGGACAAATGGACGGACGGATGGACAAACAGACAAAAACTAAATCTATAGTCCCCTCCAGTTGGATCAGTAAGGGAAGGAAGGAAGAAAATGTTTTATTTAATGATGCACTCAAACACTTTATTTACGGTTATATGGTGACAAACATATGGTTAAGGACCACACAGATATTGAGAAAGAAAACCCGCTGTCATCATTTCAAATGCTACTCTTTTTAATTGGCAGCAAGGCATCTTTTTATATGCACCATCCCACAGACAGGATAACACATACCACAGCCTTTGATATACAAGTCGTGGCTGGAATGAGAAATATCACCAATGGGGTCACCAATGAGGATCGAACCCAAACTGTCCACGCATCAAGCGAGTGTTATACCACTGAGCTACCTCCTGCCATGACAGAGCTACACACACAATTTCAGTTCAACGTCTTGAGGCATGGTGAAAAACCTGTCCGGACAACTATATGTGGGACAGATGAACGGACGAACAGACAAAGACAAAACCTATAGTTCCCTCCAGTTGGATCAGTAAGGGAGTAATAAACTTACAACATAACTTTCTCTCTTCTTTTTCCCCCCACTGCTCCCTTTATTTATCTCCTTTTGTTCCTCATCTGGCATCTCCTATCTTTCAACTTCTTTCTCTGTCCACCCACACATCCCAGTCCTTGTCTCAAAAACCACAATAGGTGCAACACAACATTCTTACCTTCAGGTCGAGAGAGCATAATCAGCTTCTTGATAACTCTGATGATCACTTTGATCTGACTGGCATCAAGTTGTCTCCCCTTCAAACAGGAAATGACATAACAGTAGATTTGTGCAATCCATGGCATCTCCATGGAAAAAGCCGGTTTGTTAATGAAATATGTCATAATGTCACAAACTGCTAAATTCAGTGATTCCACTGGAACCTGAAACATAAAGAACAAAAACGGTTTCAACATTTCAACGATATTCAAGAAAATGCCACAGAACTTCAATTTACTTTTCACTTAAATATCAGACACTAACTAATTAAGCTACCAGTCTTAACAGCTAAACCCCAAATATCAAGGGGATCAATCACTACAGGGTAGGGGGATTTGTTTAGGGTCCTATTTTTAAATAAACCTCATTATGTCTTAGAAAACTGGTGCAATGTTTATGCTTTCTAAAAAATAATTATGATTATTCAGCTTTATTACCTTAATTAATATATATATATTTTTTAAATACTTTCAGAGCCCTCAAAAGTACACAGTCTCCGGCGGAAAATCACCGCCTGAAACATCTTTTGCCGCTGCCTACTTTTCGTTGATGGTAAACAAAAAAGTGCTTTCTCTTCTTTAATAAAGTCTCAGAGGTTTGATTTTTCAAATGTTTCTTGGGGAGGGCCCCCAGACTCCCCGCTTTGCCCCCTGCTATCATCACTGTTGTAGCCTGCTACTTCTTAAACTATTGAGGGCGCTGTACTTTATGTATTGTTAGTGATAAAATAAAGAAAAAAGGTTTATTTTTGTTTAACAACATCTCTGCAGCACACTCGTTAATTAATCACTGGCTATTGAATGTCAAACATGTGATAATCACGATACATAGTCATTAGAGGAAACCTGCTACATTTTTCCTAATGCAGCAATGGATCTTTTATATGCACTTTGCCACAAACAGGAAAGCATATACCACTGCCTTTGTCCAGTTATGGTGCATTGGTTGGAATGGGAGAAAAAAATATCAGTTCAATAGATGTAAGGAAGGAAATGGTTTATTTAATGACGCACTCTACACATTTTATTTACGATTATATGGCGTCAGACATATGGTTAAGTAACATACAGATATAAAAGGAGGAAAGCTGCTGTCGCCACTTCATGGGCTACTCTTTTCAATTAGCAGCAAGAGATATTTTATTTGCACCATCCCATACAGGATAGCACATACCACAGCCTTTGATGTACCACTTGTGATGCACTGGCTGGATGAATAGATGCATTGTCAGTGATAAACCAAAACCACTGTAATGTAATCTTTATTACAAGTGGTTTTCAGTCTTTGCCAGGAATGTTGAGTGATGACTTCCACTCCCCTCTAAACTCACCTGGAATGTTTATGGAGAGTAGCAAATTGATCAACTTGTAATAAACTTTTAAATATATTATATTTGACACTTCATGGGATTTTACTCAAGGAAAAGACTGGTTTTAGTCAAAAGAAAATGTTATAACTACTTATTATTATTAAATATTACCCCAGCAAGCACAATGGGGAAAATAAAAATCATAATTTCTCGGCAACAAACCAATGACATTGTAGGTACTAAATATGATGTCATTATGATTTGGCAAAGCACACAATGACATCATGTAGTTTAAGGCGTTTGTGTTTATGTCTTTCTAGTTTCAGTGTTAACTTGTAATAAAATGATAATTTAATGCAATTCATTATAGCTTTTTTTGACAGAATATATAGAACATTGGGTTTTGAAAATTAAATGTGAACCGTGAATAAAATACAAAGTTAAAGCAATACCTAGAATAATAAAGTAGTTTAGGTCATTTCTATACACATGGACTTGTAGCCAATGTTGGATTTATCGAAAATAAAGGCTTTATTAAAAAAAAAAAAAGAAAAAAAAAGGTAATAAATAGAATAACAAACTGGGTATCAATTATTATCAAATTTATGTCCCTCGTGGGAGATTTAGCTCAGTCTGTTGAGTGCTTGATTTATGTGGATCCATTCAGCTGACTGGGTTTTTTCTTGTTCAAACCAGTGCATCACAACTGGACAAAGGCTGTGGTATGTACTTTCCTGTCTGTGAGAAAGTGCAAATAAAATATCCCTTGCTGCATTACGAGTCATAATTACCACATGCTTGACATCCAATAGCCAATTATTAATTAATCAATGTGCTCTAGTGGTGTCGTTGAACAAAACAAACGTATGTCTTCTTCCACCATTTCCAAAGCTGCTTACCGGAGGAATGTTTTTTTTAGCTTTCTTTGGAGGATGCAGACTCTCGTGAGCAGCGTACGGAAAACTTGTCATGAAATGTTTTTCAAAATCTTTCAGGTACGAAGCCAGGAAATCAGTAATCTAGAAAAATACAGACATAAAATTATACATACAGGCAAACTTCGATAACTTCACCTTCGATCTCTCAAAAACTATCTCTTGATCTGAAGCGATGGTCCTGGCCAAGTAATACAAACTAGTAATAACTGCCTTCGAAAAACTCAAACTCGAACACTCAAAAGGCCCATCTCTCAACATAATTATTTGGTCCTGCCATAAACATTTAATTGAATATGCACATTTAATACTTGACACATGTGGACTGATCAAACTGTTACTTCCGATAGTATTTGACAGACAAATAAACTGTCAATCATGTCAATCAAGCGAATCGCGCCTGTCTCCCACACACACATCCCAGACATTTAGACATAAATATGCTCTCATTACAGTCAGACACCAAGCTATGTATTTTTTGGGCAATTGCAGACAACCAAAAAGTTGTCAAAGATTTCCACTCTGATACCACAACAATCCTATTATAGGCTATGTTTGACGTCAAAAACATTTACCATTTTCAAGTTACTTAACAGCACCCACATTCAGCTAAACTTCCTCAAACTCCGGACAGTGGAATACTAAGTTTGCCACCCTATATCGTGATGTTGCGTCATATGACCGCCTACTTAGCCATTCCGTCTTCCAGGGGCCGTCTCCAAACGACAAGTGCCCGACAATCACAAAAAAAAGTTTGTTTTGTGTAACAACACCACTAGAGCACACTGATTCATTAATCATTGGCTGATTTAATTTGGAAAAATAATTTCCTGTAATAATTGATATTTTGTTACAAAATAACTGGGGTTTTGCATTTTTTGAAGTTTAACAGATCATGTGGCTGACGCAGAGCTATCTCTGAAAATAACAGTACACACCATAACCTTTAAGACCCCGGTTGGGCTGCTTGTGCCCCCTTACACTTGCCAACGCGTGTGGTCTCCTCCTACCCATCCCAAACTCTTTTCCTGTGCTGGACAGAGGAGCCGGCCCAGACCAACAACACATGTGCCCATGACAGGCGTGTGCTGCAACAGCTTGTTTTGAATGTGCTCGTTGAACCCAATGACCTTTGATATACAGCGATGGGGTTTGTGAACTTAAGAACAAAAATGAATGAAAATGAAGCCATTTTTGCCACCGCATTGCTATTTACTCACACTGTCGTCATGAGAGACATGTTGCTGGGTAACAAGAGACTCCCACAGAAGCTGTATCACACTGGTAATGGTCGACATCATCGACAACACATTTTGTGGAACCAAGCTGCCTAGAAAGAAAATAAACACTATTGTTTTAAAACCCTACAAATGAATAACACAGATACAAACACATATTTTGTTTTAGACATTACAAACATGGAGGATGAAGCCACAGTATTTCCATTTCCGTACCGGATATAAAAAATAAAATAAAATATTTTATTTAACAACGCATTCAATACATTTTATTTATGGTTATATGGCATCAGACATATGGTTAAGGACCACAAATATATTGAGAGGAAACCCGCTGTCGCCACTTCATGGGCTACTCTTTTCGATTAGCAGCAAAGGATCTTTTATGTGCACCATCCCACAGACAGGAGAGCACATACAACATCCTTTGTTAAACCAGTCGTGGTGCACTGGCTGGAATGAGAAATAGCCCAATGGGCCCACCGATGTCAATCGATTCCAGACTGACCGCGCAACACCGTACTTATTTCCACCTACCTGTGATGTTGCTGTTGTCATCCACTGGGCGACTCTCAATCCAGCACTCAATCAACAGAGGCAGCAATGTGTGAGCAAACTTCTTCACGTCATATTCACCATCGCCAGACGACACAGAGCTAGAATTGCTTACCGTGACTAGATTTCTATCAGAACTGAAAACAAATAAACATAATGTTTACATTACATACTTTTGTATTTATCAATACACACAATAACGTTAGTGTGCTGATTATTAAGGTTTGTTTTGTTAGATGACACCACTAGAGCACACTATTTATTACAATGTATACACATAAACACACACATTTACAAACACACGTGTTGAATTAGATTTTTGAGGCCAGAAAGGATTTAATTATCCTCTGCACCAGTGTGTTAATATCTATGTATGTAACAGTCAACCTCGACATACATACAAAATATATAGATATTCATACATCAATACATAAAAGACAGTGCCAGGTCTGCCAACTGTTTCATGCACATAAGCGGGATTGACCATGTAAATTATAGGCCACATACATATAGTTGAGTTAAAAAGCATTCCTTTTATAGATGACTCAATAGCTCAGAACGCATCGTGGTTAGTCTAGAAATTTGTCGGCGATTCGGTGCCACAGGTACGAGTCCCAGGAACGGCATGGGACAATTGGTGAGGCCAGAAAGGACTTAATTATCCCCTGCACCAGTGTATTAATATATATGTATGTAACAGTCAACCTCGACATACATACAATATATATAGATATTCATACATCAATACATACTAGCCAGTGCCAAGTCTGCCCACTGTTTCATGCACATAAGCGGGATTGACCATGTAAATTATAGGCCCCATGCATCCTTTTTATGGACGACTCGATAGCTCAGAGCACATCGTGGTTAGTCTAGAAATTTGCGGGTGATTCGGTTGCCACAGGTTCGAGTCCCAGCAAAGGCATGGAACAATTATCCCCTGTGCTAGTGCATTAATAGCTATGCATGTAACAGTGAACCTCGACATACATACAATATATAGATATTCATACATCAAGACATACATCTGACAGGTTGTGTTCATTTATATCCACGCCTTCTTACTGTGTATACATTTTAACAGTTGACCAATGGCAGCAGTCAACCTCTTATAATTACTTCTGCATGAAGGCTATAGCTTGGAACCAGACATCAAACGCTATCATTTATAAATATATTTTCCAAATAATTATGATTAAATGAAAATTTTTTTACAATAAATAGTAAAATTCCAGGACTTTCCAGGGGGTTAATTCATTTTTCCAGGGTTATTAAGCACTTTCCAGGGTTATTAAGCACTTTCCAGGGTAAAAATAAAATTCCAGGACTTTCCAGGGTTTTCCAGGATGCATGCAAACCCTGTGACAACACATTATGGATTATGTACATGGAAAAACAACACCTGCCGTGATCTATATTCAGTTGGGTTTTTTTCAATGGCATTTAGTTTTTTAGCTGTAGACATTTTCTTAATTGCAGGGGTTGCGAAATAGACCCAAGATAAGCAGCATTTAAAACAATATATCTTAAAGGGACATACCCTAGTTTCAGTTCATGAAAATTAACATTAAGTTTAGTTAAATTTACAAACCTGTAACACATTTTGATAAAGTTACAATTGAGTGAAACACGAGTCTTTGACTTTGAAATGGTGAAATGCACTCTAAAATAGAATAAAACTCGACTACATAACTGTTACTTCTCAGAGGCACGTGCCTTTTTCAAAATATGAGAAATGCATTTTGTGATATTAAAAAACATCAGGATGACCAAAAACACTTCGAATGTACAGAAATGGATACTTTAAACAATAAAATTTAAGTAAAGTACGATTTCAGTTACCAAAAAATGCCTCTAATAGTCAAAACTATGTCTTAGTGTTTAAAAACTAGGGTATGTCCCTTTAACAACATTGAATTACCTCAGCATAAAACCAGGTGTCAACCAGGAACTGGTAATATATGATGGAAAAGTCTGCACGGTCTCAAAAAATGGCTGCCATTTGACTACACTATTTTTCTTTTCATCTTCTTCAGTATTTTGCACTTTTGAGGTCAAAATGGCTGTCAACAGTTTATGCAGCCGGCCCAGGACACCAGAGCGCCACCTATGTACAGACATCTTACTATTTGGCGTAATGGACAAGGATCGACCAAAATCCTTCCTGTTGCCATGACTTTTAGACTGTCCTGTCCCGTGATCTCTTGAAATTTGGGCAATGAAGTTTGGCAAAATCTGAGTGGAATTATTCGTCACCAAGTCTGGATACGTTTCCAACAGCAAGTCGAAGACATTTAACGAGTCTCGCTGAATATCTTCGTAGATGTGTGTCATTGCGCAACACAGGTGAGCACTCAGCAAAGGGAAAAATGGAGCAATTTGATTGGACGAAACGGAAGAAAAAATCAGTTTCAGGACTCTGATAACTGCTTGTCGAACTACAAGATCTTTGTCTGCAAAGAGCTGGGACGTCTTTTCCAAGATGGCCGACAGTTGTAAGGGAATGAGGTGTGGGTGTAGAGTTACCAGCTCCTTTAAACCCGAAACTGCTTCGTGGCGAACACTTGAGTTGTAATGCTGGCATTGAGAAAGCAGATCCTGCAAGAAAAAGTACATAACAAATTGGTACTAAACGTTCAGGTTAAATGGCTAAGCCATTACAACATTAAAGTTAAAGGCTTAGTAAACACATTATTATGACGGTTATATCGGCGTCGGACATATGGTTATGTCGAGAGAAAAAAACCAGTGGTCAACTGACGGGGATCGATCGTAGATTGACCGCGCATCAGGCGGGCACTGTACCACTGGGCTATGCTGCCCGCTTTATTTTTTTTATTCCATGGCATGTTTTCTGCTGTGGACATTTTCTTAAATGCAGGGGATGACCTACTAGATTTGTATAATGGTACCACCCAATTTTATAATGCCTCAGCATGGAGATGCATGACCACTACATCAACTTCTCTTTCACTAACCAACAACCAATGTCGTGGACAGCAGACCAGATTCCTGCTGTGTCCGAACCAAAAATTTGAAACAATTGAATATACATGTATGTTAAGATGGAAAATGAAGTACAATGAAATATTTTGAGCCAAACATTCACTGTAGCCTGAACAAAAGAAGGCAGCACAGAAAGAAACAAATTGAAACCAACGGTCTTAAAATTTAGCGAAATCAAAGCAAGTAACATATTAGCAACATTAATTAGGCACTAAAAAAACACAGTTAAAAACCTAAATAAACTCAAGTTGTATAATCAGTTGAAGTAATATTGGAGAAAACCAGACCACGAAGAGAAAAAGAAGGAAGATACTGTCATGTGACCGGAATTAGAGAGCAGTATACAGTAGAAGAATTAGGCCATTCCATTGGCTGTTGGGATGTTCGGACCAGACCACTGCATGGGGGGGTGGGTGGGGGGGGGGGGATATGTTTGAGGACTGGTAGATAACTTGTGAACACATTTTTTTTTTTTACAAAACTGCATGATAAACAATTGTTGTTGTTTGCTATCCTTGTGGTTTAATTAACAGCATGTAACCATTTTTGTGTGTTCAGTTAATAACGGACAAAAGAATAGCACAAAACATTTTCAAAACATTCTGTTGTATGTATAGTACTTATCATCTTAGATGGAGTCACTAAATTCCCAAACATTTTATGCTCAATAACATTTCCTGATTTAAAAATACACTTATTAAAACATGTTCTTTGTCCAAGCCAACCTTTAATTTAAGCTTTCTGTGTGTGCTTGGTTCTGAGTTGTCTCCCTTGATTTTTTGAACCACTTGAATGCTGCGCGTCTTGAAGCTTGTGTTGGTCACATTCTGACCACGAGGTAAAGTCTTCCCAACTTTCAGTTTCACTTTCTGGAAATCCTTCTTCTTTTTTTTAGTCTTTGACATGGTTAATCTGTAAAGGTAAGGTGGAAAAAAAGTCTATTAAAACCAAAAAGATTCAAAATCACAGCAGGTGCAGTTCATACATGGAAGAATGAATGAATGAATGTTTAACGACACCCCAGCTATTGGGTATCACACTATGGTAATGGGGTACACATTAAATGGTGAATCACATCAATATAAAAATTCAAAATTTAAATAAAAACAGTGTAAAGGACTGCAAAAATACAATTGTCACAGATAAATAAAATTAAAAGTTAGAATAAAAGTCTGTATCATGAAGAAATTGTAAAACTAATTCTGGATGGAATCGAAACGATTCCATCACACTTTGTGGTCCAAAAATATCTTTCCGAGCTCCTGGCAAATGCCTACATGGAAGAGCTCCTTTGCCCAAACTTCGAAACACCCCTCAAATCCCATGTTTACCACTGTCAACAGTTTAAATAATGGATCAATATAATATTATAATTAATTTATTTCTGTTCAGGTAAGCTTGTGTGTCATCTAGCATTAGGCGTATCATAAAATATTACCCGACCAACCCTAATTCGAATCTGCCGACCATAAAACTTGTTTGTATATCCAAAAATGTTTCTTTTTTAAATATAACAACGATTTCCATGAAAACATTCCAAAACTATCACAAACACTAATTTAGTGTCATTTAAGTTTTATTGGTGACCTGTTAGCCACAAAATATTTTCTTCTAACAATTGATTGATGGAGTTATTGCCCTTCAAAGTGAGGTTTGATAACTTTTGTGAGATATCGGGCAAAGAGTCGAGAGAGAAAAAATGCACGAATATATGCGATCTTTTCCGATTTACTCAACATCTAGCGTAACGAGGTGTTTCAATTACTAGTAATAATAATAATAATAACTATATTTAATGATTTATTGTAGCGAAAAACTGACCTTGTAGAAATTTAGCGACCTTCTGATAAACTAGGGAAGGGAATGTTTACCAATACTCATGGAGTTTACTGCCAAATAAAATGATTAAATATGTTGGGTAAGATCTCGATGCATTTCGTTATTTTTTTATATGTGGTCACTGGGAACTTCATGGGTTTCCACTAAAAACAGTGTCAGAATGACCATGAGCTGATGATATTAAAGATAAAAATCAATGTGTTCTAGTGGGGTCGTTAAAATAAAACAGAACCCTTCTTTTCAGTTTTAAAAATGCACATAAAATATGCCCCCAAAACATCAATTTACCATGCCTTACTTCATTTCTATGGAAAACACTGTGATGAATGGTATTGTTGGTTTGCATAATGCATTTCTATACATGCAGAGGTTATTTTGGATACCGGCAGTCAACACCTTTATTTAATATATCCATAAATAAAATTATTTTCCAAAATAAAATGTTTTTCCTACCTACATATCCTATATTTTTCTAGCATGTAATAGAAAATATAAAGTAAACACAAATTCGGTCTTATTCTATTATATGTGAAAATAATGCTAGAGTTGACCATGTTTAATACTTTGTCAAGTGTTGATTATCAAATGGTAGCCAGCTACCGTGTCTAAAATATGTATTGTTTCCTAAATTGGATGTCAATGACCTCTAGTTTGATTATTCCCAAATGGAACGTGGATGATATGACCATTGAACATTAGCGCAACAGTAGAGTCACGTCTCTACACACTTTGTCCTATGTCAGCACACCAATAATAGATTTACACATATATGGGCATCAGGTTTCTTTGTCTAGTGTTGATGCCAGTCATCAACATGTAAGTTTAATGTCATGATTCAACTTATAAATAATCAAACTAAAGGTCTATAGCATCATATATAGGAAAGCTCATTTCAGACAGTAGCTCGTAGTTCTATAGTTCACATCAAGATTAATCGCCGTTAATCTTGATAAAGTAGCTGGCTACCATATGTTCAGGGGTGGCATCTGGCTCAACTAGTACAGCGGCCAACTGGGGTGCTTGGATCATGCCACAGAACCCCTTGATTAGATTATTTTCCCATCCCAATGATTTATATATCAAAGAAGTGCTTCTAGATTATGTAGCCCCACTCTCATGGCTAGTGATATTCAATGTTGGGCTAGTAAATAACGGTGGTTGGAAAAAAAGTCACAATTTCGTATAGGAAAATAAAGTCACAGGAAAAAAGTCACAATTTTTATATTAAAAATGTATGGTTTTGTAGAGTACTGAATGTGGCATCATACTCATAGTATGCACAGGGTAATTGTGAAGCTTTTTGATTAGGTCAATTAGTAGGTCAATTAGGCTAGATTAAAGAAAGAGGCCTCATATTGTGCAAAACAAAGTGGTGGAAATGTGTCTAAACCACCAACATTAAAATCACAGAACAAAAATCTTTGACAAAATGTGTTTAATCTATCTTTCATTGCTAATATATTTCTTTATTAAAAATTGTGACTTTTTTCCCTAGATTCTAAATAACTACTATTGCCTGCCCGACGGCTGGTAAATATTTTTGGTCAAACGTTGCAGTTAAGTCTATTTTGTAAATATGAATATTCTCCCCTACTCCCAACCACAATGTTAGTGTTTTTAAGCTCTATCTCCCTTTTTAGGTGACACATATGATTATTACTAATCATTATTTAGTAAAATTTTATTAACTTAAAGTAAAGTATGGCTAGTGAATTTTTAATCATGACTAGTACATTTTGTAAATCACTGTTCCCATGGCTAGTGGATTTTATAAAAATTCTGTAAGCCCTACAAAGGCTGTGGAATATGCTCACATGATTATGCTGTCCATGTGATAGAACTATTAGAAGGAAATGTTTTACTTAACAATGCACTCAACACATTTTATTTACAGTTATATGGCGTCAGACATATGATATGGTTAAGGACCACATAGATAATGAGAGAAAATCTGCTGTCGTCACTTCATGGGTTATTCTTTTCGATTAGCAGCAAGGGATCTTTCATATGCACCATCCCACAGACAGGATAACAGTATTAACACATATCACAGCATTTTCCTCTCGGACCATATGTCAAAATTATTAAATGTCTGACACTGAAGCAAACTAACGCAGTGTTCTCGCTGGGTGAAAATTAAAGGAGGGTGGCCGCTCGTCACCACCCCCTTCACACAAAAAAAAAAGGGGGAGGGGAGTTTGGTTACCATATTATTGTGTGTTGGTAGACTTTGTAAAAAGACATACTCCTTATTTTTCCTACAAAAATAAAGGAGGGTGGAGAACATGAAAGGAGAGAGGCAAAATGGAAAAGTGGTGCGGGTGCCCTGCTTAAATGGAGCAGCAAGAACACTGCTAACGATATGTCAGACTCAAAAATGGTGTCAATGCTTGAATCAATGAATGCAGTTTTAACTTTAAAAAAATAAATTATACCATCAACATATCAAACGGCGTTCACCTAACGACAAAAACACGAATACAATATTTACGGAAATACTATTCTTCATTTCTCAGCTACAATGCATGAAACAAAATAATTTGCAATCAAAAAACGAAAAAAATCTACAATGTGGACGTAAAACAAATCCATTCTAATAAATAAAAGTGAAACACCCTCCGGTAAACAGGAAAGGATGCGACGTTTCTAACTGCGTTCAGGCGCATGCATTTACAAAACGTATCATACTGCGCGTGTGCGGTTCGTCATTTTCCATTTTTAAGGCAACTACATGAACAAATATATGTTTCTTAATTATGCACCG
>JAECMU010038411.1:8273-31040 GCA_016106625.1 Dracogyra subfuscus
CACTGGGTTTTTTCTCGACATAACCATATGTCCGACGCCGATATAACCGTCATTATAATGTGTTGAGTGCGTCGTTAAACAAACCAAAAAAAATTAAAAAAATTGACATGAATCTATGCATTCATCCTGGACTGGAGACAGTCCTGGCAAATGAACCAAGCACAAAGCCATGGAGGCTGGTTGAATACAAGATAAGGGTCTAAATCACTAAACTCTTGCAAATTTGGAATCTCACAGAGAAATGCAATCAGACTTGCAAGGACAATGATTTGTTTGTTTATACTTATTTTCTTGCTTAAATTAACTTGAGGTTCAAGTACACTGTCCTGGGTACACACCCCAGTTACCAATGATGACTATCCAGGCCAGAGGGTTAGTGGCTAGTTCTTAATTGCTGGTGAGAAAGAAGTTGGTGTAGTGGCTTTATACATATCTACCGAGTCATTAAACTTGTTGTGGGTGGAAGTCAGTACCGGGATGTGAACCCAGTACCTACCAGACTTTATTTCCGATGGGCTAACCACTACACCACCGAGACCAAGAATGTAATGTCGCTTGAGAACTTAGTGAATTAGGACCAGGTGTGTGAAGAGCTGGCCACTAACATCAAAGAGAAGACACTCCTTCACTGTGTTTCAGTTCACACTGACATTTCACAGGCTCTAGAACCAGGCCGGGTGAGAGACACCTGAAGAAAGCCTCTGGCTCCACTTGTATCTCCATCTCATCACTTCACTACGTGACATTTCTAAGTCTAGGTGGGCTACACATAGGGGATGGAGAGGTGAATCAAGCAGATAACAAAAAAAGTGAAAGACCACTATATTAATAATGTGGCATGTTATGCACATGGTCAAATGGGCCATACATATGGATGAATAAAAATAAGACCCCCTCAGTTCTTGTTTAACCTTTAGACTACTGGATTAATTTTTAACAAAAACCATGTTGAGTCGGTACAAGTTTGTAATTTTTACTCACATATATTCACTTAAATGTTTTATAAATACATGAAATAAAGTTCATATATATATATCGGATATCGGTAAGTATTATTTTCATGGATTTTGTATAATTTTAATTATTTTTAGATCAGCTAAAGGCGATTAAAATTAGGCAAAAAATCTAAAATGTTGCATTTATTTACGGGCATTTGTGGCTAGCTGTCCAGTATTTATACACATGTCCATTATTCCCGATAACAATTGTTTTCTGACCAGATTTGTTTTTTAAACCCGAACTACGATTCATATTCCAATATTTGGCGATTTTAGTTGTTGGAAAAACTATCAAATTCTTTATCAAATTTGCTGTCACAATCAGCTATCGATCCCTGAAAATGACCGCGACGTGCCGCCATTGTTATCAAGCGAAAATACTTGCTGAAAAAAATCAAAATAAAATCCACCATTTTGACCGGACATCTTTTTTCTTTAATTATATTTCCGTTTCCGTTAGTGGCCTGTGAAAAACGGCGGGAAATATGAATTGGAAAATGCACTGTATACAGTGTACAGTATGTCAACTGGCGTGACGTCGGGCGAGATATCTCGCCTGCAGTACTCAGAAGGTTAATACAGGTCATTTTGTACTTATCGGATGATTTGGTTTAATAATACGATATCCTTTAATGACTTAAAATGATTTGGATGAAAAAATTATCTCTGAAATCAGATGGCTGCTTCAAATTTGTTTGACTGTATATGTATCGTAACACATGAAAATATTTCAATTGTAATAAATAAAAGTCAACTGTTTGATTTGAGTTGTTTCAATTATGTGTAACTTAATACTGTAACACTAACAGTAATAGTCCCATTTAAAATCAGCCATCGACTTAGTTTTCTCTCTTTCTAGTTTTTAAAAAGGCAACAAATAGTCCACTGAAAGTTTGTAATGTTCGATATGAAGCTTACCTGAGAGCCTGGACTAGAATCATGTCAGAGAACTCATGCAGATTCACAAACGCCTTGAGAACCGCAATATTGAAGTCATTCCTGAAACAAACACAACCAGAAAATCTCTCTGAATTTCAAACAAATACAATTCTAAGGGGTGGCTACCATGAATGCGCATTACATTAATGAAATAGAAAAACTGCCGAAATAAAATAAAATACACTGTATTACAGGTTTCACAGTATAACATCTGACAAAAAAAGAAGCATTATTCAAAATAAAATGGATGAAAATGGACATTATCATTATAATCAACAAATTAAAATAATGCAATCAAAGCTCTTATTGGATTGTTAGAGTTTAGTGTGTAATGTTATTATGGTTTGGCACTCAGTGTCTTAATATGATTACATTAAAAAAAATAAAAAAATTCAAAATGTGTATATGACAGAATTTTCCTTAATACTTCTATCACCAATTAATATGCATTCATTTTGGATGAGGACAGAGAAAGAAAGCAGCATTTTCTAAATTATCTAGGAAATGGGAGGTCTTAGCTGTTAGTGAGCATCGTAAATCTGTAAACCATTACAGTCACAACCTTTAGAACCAAAATAAGTGTGGAAATCTCTGGCCTAGACATTTGTACAGGAAGCTTGTGTCTGTTATCTGTCATTAAATAACAAGCTGTGATGTATATCAAACATTTGTTTCCCCCCATGAGGTCTTCTTCAAGTAGACAGCCTCACGTTTATTTAACCACCCCAGATAAAACCCGAGTCATGTTTCCCAATCCGAACTTGTATTTATCAACAAGCACTGGCCACCTTAAAATAGCCCAAATAATCAGCTGGCATTCCAGAAATGATTACAGCTCCAAGCAGTGTACGCAAGAATGCTGATAAAGTAATTAATTAATTAATTAATCACCTCGTGGTCAGTGACCCAACACCAGGTATGTTATGAAGTAATCTCTCGCTGGCAGAACTTACATGTATATTACATGGATGTGCTGGTATTTTTAATGACCACTAAATTAGTGTGAACACCTCTTACCAGACTGATGGATGTTGCCAGGAGAAATGTCTGGGCATTGTATAATATGATGATAGGAATACCAACAGCTGCCAAGTTTTGTTACTGGCTAAACAAAACAAACATTGTGTGGGTGGATGTTGATATGATGTAATTATTTATAGCTAGATGTATATATACACATACATGTATCTTCATGTATGTTGTATTCACATCAGCTTAACAAATTTTAATGTAATTAATTATGTTCGACATGTGGTTAAGAAACACACAGATAATGAAAGAGAAAATGCACTGCTGCCACCCAATGGGCTACTCTGTCAATCAACAGCAAGGGATCTTTTATATGTAGCGTCACAGACAGGATAGCACATAGCACAACCTTGGTTTCACCAGTTGTGGAACACTGACTAGAATGAGAAATAGCCCAATGGGCCCACCAAAGGGGATTGATCTTAAATCGATCACACATCAGGTAAGCACTTTATCACTGGACTAAATTCTGCTCTTCCATGGACACATACTCAAGTCAATGTTCCTGATTTACACTCAGTTAAAATCTTGAAAGCACATTTTAAAGTATCAAACCATAATGAACAACAGTGTTCACTGGTTATGAAAGGTTCCCTGTCTGTGACATTTAATATTCTGACCACCAATGCTTTATATTATATGTTAACTGAGAATCCATATAGATGAAATCTGTTAAGAATTTCCTGTAACCTTTAGAAAGAAATATTTGACCCTTAATGCCAAAAATCATTCACCTGTAACATTTGAGTAACACTGGAAAATTAGGCTAGCCTACAATCCTACTATATACATACAGACCCTGTATATATACATTGTAACCGCACATTTTTTAAATGCTTGGTAACATATGTTTGTACATATGTATATAGATATAAACTTTGGGTTTTCTTTAGGGTGTGTGGGGTGGGGGGGGGGGGGGTGGGGTCTTAATCCTAACAAAACATAATCACTTTGTTCCAAATTGTTTTTAACACTGGAAGTGTTGTGAAATTTAAAAACAGCTGTACACAAATTATACATTTTATTGGTCACAGATCATCACATAGTCTTATCGAATATGATAACTGACTTCAATGTTAAATGCTTGTACACAGATTTGTATCAGTAAAAGTTAAAAGCCGTTATAATTAGCAGGACAACAGTAATGAGGTGAGAGGAGTTGAAAGCTCAGCAGATCACCGTGACATGGCTGCCAGCTGCTGAACCATCTGGTTCTCCGTGTCAGAGAGAAACCCATAAACAGATATTCCTCAACACTTAGAAAACTTGCACGTCAAGAGTCTAGTGCCTACCAACTTCGTTTTCTTCAGGTGGAAGAAATTCCTACGGCTTACCTACATCCTGTTTCTATTCTTACCCATGTGAATAAGCAATCAAGGGGATCCACAAATAGTACTAATTAAGCCAAACTTTGTGTGTTTAGTTTCCAATATGTTGACCGCTCCACCTCTCTCGCAAAAAACACCAAACTTTAAATCATTAATTATAATCAAACACAATATTAACAAATTTAATGAGCCTATACCAAATGCCAATGTTTAGCCATTTCTTTTACAAAAACAGNGGGGGGGAGCACACACATACATGTATAAATATATTTAAAAAACATTGCTGCTCCCACTCTTCTTACACCAGTGTTTTATGTGTACTATGCCATCAATTAATGTCACTAAAATGTTATATTTCTAACAAATAATCTTTGCATACTCTTCAGACTGAATAGTGCATGATCTACATTAAGTACAGAGCATGAAACACAGACGTGAAATACCAGAGGACTTCATATGATTTAGGTCTCCTTTTTGTCATGTTCTGAACACAACCTTTAACCTCTAAATGTCTAAAGATTGAACTGATTTGAAGGGACAAAAATGTTGGATTCATGTGTAAAGCACTGGGCCTAGGAATAATGACTAAATTACATAAACCTCAAACAAGGTTTTAGTTTTTGAAATATCTGCAATAAAAGTGTGTTCTGCACTGGGCAAAAAAGGAGACAATTACATAAAATGACATAATTGGAAACCAAACTCCAGAAGACGTGGCAGTTTTGAAAAGAAGAGTTATTGTGATTTTCTCTTCATAGAACAGGGACAGTTTTGGGGTAGTGCTAAAATCAGGAATTGTAAAGAAAAGAAAAGAAAAAAAAAAGTCCTCCATGCTTTACTAAAGATTTTCCCCATGGAACGCAAAGCACTCTACTAGTTTATGAGGAGAGTGATTTATCACTCACCTGGTATTTTCTAATGTTAAGGACTGAAAAAATGCAGAAGATTTTCATCTCTGCAGTGTTGAAGTTATTTGATCTGTAAACATGCAGATTGTAATTGTAACCTAAATTTAGTACCATGCATAGTTTGTTGTGTATGCAGGGAACATTTTGTTTAGTACAGAGTCGTGGCCTGCTATGCATGGTTCAAAGATCACTTTGTACACAATTATCAATTATTAAACAGTAGTTGCTAATCAATTTTTAATCAGGTAACAACTGTTGTTAATAAAAAAATTCAAAACTAAATATTCCCTGCTATATTATTAAATGGTCATGGTAATAACCATGCAAGTAGATGGGTACAGAGTAAGCTATGATACTGACACTAATTTCAGTCGTGAGGATTTTTTCTTCTGAACAAATTAACAATCTTACTTTTCTCCAAGATATTCTCCGATAGCCGTCTTGTTTAGTCCTTCACCTTGGAACAGAAACTTGGCTACATCTTCAGGCACATTTTGTAGGCGTCCATTCTCAATCAGGTATTCAATCCCCTTTTTAAAAAAACAAATAATAAACCATCAAGTTATTAAAAAAAACAAGTGACCACACAGTTGCACATAATATTTTGTGTTTTATAAACACGTCCACTTTGGTATATACATGTAGGTATATAAAATTAAAATAAAAGTAAAATGTATTGTTATCATATTCCATATTTCCATTCCTTGAAATGTATTAAAGTCCATCCCATCCTCCTACAAAGAAGTTTATTTGTAAATAATTTCAGTTTTGTTTGAACTAAGTGCTTTGGAAATAACAAAAATATACTACTTTGGTGTCCAATTTAGAAAATAATCAGCTCAGAAATAAATAACTTGTAGAAAATGTCATAGCATGAAAAAAAGCATTATCCGTGGGACGGACTAGAGATTGGTTCCATCATGTCTGATCCTTCTGAGTGTTCCAAGATCTACAAATACATTGTGTCTTTCCGCAACATGTTTGGTTCTTAGAGTACAAAGATAGCCAATTCCTGGATAATTGTGTCGACAGTACAATGTATTGTCTATATAAAAAAAATTTGTTTAATATACTGAAAGTTTGGTATTTATTGTTTAAAATGATCACACAAAAGAAATGAATACATATTGAGATATAATTAGTTAAAGAGACATACCCTAGTTTTTAAACACTAAAACATAGTTTTGATTATTAGAGCCGTTTTTTGATAACTAAAATAATACTTCACTTAGATTTTATGGTTTAAATTATCAATTTCCGTACATTCAAAGTGTTTTTCGTCATCCTGGTGGTTTTACTATCACAAAATGCATTTCTAATATTTTTAAAAAACCCATGCGCATCTGAGCAGTAACAGTTATGGAGTCGACTTTTAATCTATTTTAGAGGGCATTTCACCATTTCAAAGTCACATAACTCATGTTTCACTCAGTTGTAACTTTATCCGAATGTTTTACACATTTATAGATTAACTAAACTTAGTGTTAAATTTAACGGGTTGAAACTAGGGTATATCCCTTTAATATGTGTGTGTGTGTGTGTGTGTGTGTGTGTGTGTGTGTGTGTGTGTGTGTGTGTGTGTGTGTGTGTGTGTGTGTGTGTGTGTGTGTGTGTGTGTGTGTACAAACACACACACATATATATATACACATACCCCTGAAAAAAACTATGGATTTATGGTGTTCATTTTATCAATACTTCAATTACTTGTACCATCTCACTATCAACTAAGAATGAACAGTTTAAAACAGAATCGGCAGTTTCATTATAAATAATTTCACAAGAAGCACAGAACAGAATTGTGTTCTTTTTATAAAACAAATTAGCCACCACCCTTATTTTAGACACTAGAACAAAGGCTTTATTTTAACACAGACTCAGACAGACTGGTGACAGGGCCAGAAAACTGGTAGAAAGTGATCTTATCTCAATTAATAGCCCATGTAAATCTGGGCTCCATATCGCTACATATGTCTAAACCAACCAGTGTACACCAAACATTGGCTTATCTGTAGACGCACTGGTTATGTACGTCACAAAGAAAACACTGTTCCTTCAGTTAAAGGTCAAGTAGGTACAGTAAATTGGAAAACAGATTAAACTTTATAATAATTATAAAAGCTCATGTTCATAAAGGAAAGCAGAGTGCTAACATACATGTATGAGAAGTCTACAAATTTACCATTAAAATTCACTGATACACATATTTTAGAGCCATACTTAACCTAAATAAATGAATGGGGGAAGAGAGGGCAGGGGTACACTGTAGTAAAACAGAATACAGGTCACAGTAACACAGTCCAAGAATAAATAAGAAGATGAAACCAGTTAATATATATTTTGGCTAGTTAATTCAGGGCATACAACTTTAACACTGCACATGTAAAACAAATTAAATTAAATTAAAAGACAAAACAAAATCCTCTAAAAGGCACTTTCGTATTTTCCAACAAGCAGTTGGGCTCTTGCCCGTCCCTACTAGGTATGGGCCTGTTTTCTTTCTACTACAGTTATCAGTATGAGAAACATATTGGCTTTGCCAAAACCGATTACTGAACAATAGCATAGAAGTGAGGGGAGGAAGGGGCATTTTGCTTTATAATAGTGTAAAAGTATGTAAATATAAGTGTGCACCCCCACCCCACCCCCCAACTTTCTGGCACCTTCCTACACCACTGTAATGAAGAACAAAGCTGATAGTAGTACTATATAATTTAACATTCATAAAACCTAAACACTACTAATAGCTACAAATATTCTACACATCCCAATATTGCAACTAATACTGTCGGTGCCATTACAAACCATACATATCAGTAAGAATGAGTAAACACAACAGTAATTTACTGTTTTATATGGGCTGGCAATCTGGAATATACAATGGAACAAAGAGCCATTTAGTTATTTTTATTTATTTTAACCACCCTACACTGTACAGACATGTGTCCTTCCGCTTTGGCTGGCAATTTTACATACACACACACACACATTCATACACACACAAACACACACATACACACACACACACACACAAATAATCACACAGTGAGCATTTATTTTGAGTTGACTATTAATAAGTATTTTTCTCTTTCATCAACGCCACCGAGTAAACACACGGAACTGCTATGACTGACAGAAAGCTTTCATCCAGGAATGGAGTTCTCCCAGACGCTATCTGGGGATCAAAGTGAAAATATGACATAAATCACAGGTGTAATTAAACTACAGGTCAAACAGCAGACACACAGCTTACGAACTGCAACTGCAGTCTTTCACGGCATTCACAGTCAGATAACAATCACTGACATTTTATCTACCAGGTTTCCAAAACAACTTTCAGTTTGTATACAATTTACATGCAAAAAAAGTTTTTTCTTTTTTTTTAATCATGTAAATGTATGCAATGATATGTTCTGAGTATTAAATCTTCTGGCTGCACGAAGTTTCACCGCAGCTGAAATACTGGGTCATGATTATTTGTTCAGTTTGAACATAAGGGTTAGGATTAGTTTTCAATGTAGAATAAACATTCTGCAGTGGATTATATTCATAAAATTAACATGCAATGGAAGGAGGAGGAGGAAAAGGTTTATTTAACAATGCACTCAACACGTTTTATTTACAGTTATACGACGTTGGACACATGGTTAAAGAATAAAAAAAATTTAATCATGCACTCAACACATTTTATTTACTGTTATATGGAAAGAAAGAAAGAAAGAAATGTTTTATTTAACGATGCACTCAACACATTTTATTTACGGTTATATGGCATCAGACATATGGTTAAGGACCACACAGATTTTGAGAGGAAACCCGCTGTCGCCACTTCATGGGCTACTCTTTCCGATTGGCAGCAAGGGATATTTTATTTGCACTTCCCACAGACAGGATCGCACAAACCATGGCCTTTGTTGAACCAGAAATGGATCACTGGTTGGTGCAAGTGGTTTACACCTACCCATTGAGCCTTGCCGAGCACTCACTCAGGGTTTGGAGTCAGTATCTGGATTACAAATCCCATGCCTCGACTGGGATCCAAACCCAGTACCTACCAGCCTGTAGACCGATGGCCTAACCACTATGCCACCGAGGCCGGTCGGTTATATGGTGTCAGACATATGGTTAAGGACCACATAGATATTGAGGGAGAAAACCCGCTGTCTTCACTTTATGGGCTCTTTTCAATCAGCAGCAAGGGATCATTTATATGCACTATCCCATACAGGATAGCACATACCACTGCCCATAACCACCTACAATGTAGAAGGGTCACTTATTATCTATTTTGTTGGTATTACATACCCTAAAATTATTTTCTGGCCGAAAGCCTCATCATGTATGATGCAGGGCTGCAGAAAGTATATGTACTAGTCCGCTTGCCAAATGCTAATAAAAATTCCATCAGAGTTAGTTTGAAAAAATATAACCACCAGTCCAGTGGGCGACAATTGTTTTCTGTCATTTAGCTTTATTTTCAGTTTTATAATTTATTACATTGCACTATAATAATACAGACTTGATTAGTAGAAATTCTGATGGACTAGTACATTTTGGATGGGACTAATCCAGCTGAATAATGTGTTATTTTCAATTTCTGTATTCCGGATGATGTGTTTATATCTTAGTCAGGGTTTCTGTCATTGGGTAAAAGAGTTACATACCCAAAACAATAAAAATAATGGTACAAGATGGGGAGTCAAAACCTCTGTTGAAAATGTATATAATAACCCAGGATAAAAATAACAGATAAAAGTCTAGAAAACTTGGCACGGTCTTGAAGAAGTCATGGATAGCTTTTAGTAAGAGAACAATTACAAGGACAGGAATCTCTTTCAATTAGTGTTAAAATCTACAAATTGGGGAAAATCTGTATGTTTACTTCTGAATAAATGTGTCAATTATATATTGACATTAATTTATATATGATGCACTGATTTATTTAGTCTTTTGAACATCTGTGATCTAAAGCTTATGGCCAACAAGGACCTTGACAAAAATTAATGTTTAGATTTATTTTTTTCTGCTCATTCAACTTCTATTGATGAAAGTCCTTCGAACAAATACACCAGTTTTTCCCATTTGGGAACATTCTCTGGTTTTTTGTCAATGTGTAAAATTATGTACCCTAAATTTTTTGATACTAATGGATGCAATATTAAGATAAACATTGTTTAAAAATTGTCAGTGTACATGAAATGCAGTGACATGTGTCTAATTTAAACAAAATTCAAATCCATAACCATCTGTTTTGTTTTTATTATGTTACCTCAAAATATGTTCTGCCAGAAACCCTGCATCTCTATTCTAAATGAGAACCGATTCTATTACAACCTGTAACAAAGGTGTCTCTACCAACTCTGGCCCCACCCACCCATACTTACAACGGTCAGTGTTTTCTCATTAACACCACAGAGATCAAAGAACTGAACATGTTTTCACGCTGTAAAACTTGCATTTCATATTTCAGCATGTTTATTATTACTCACAGGCAGTGTAAGTTAGCACACGGTGAGGTGAGCCTTGTATCACGGAACCTGCACATTTTCTTTGGCCCTGTTCATTGGAAGCAGATGCTCCCACCGTTGAGAGATTTGGCTTCAATACACCACCGTTTACTGCAGGCCTGATTAATGATCAAACTTTGATGTTTTGCGCAGTCACTTTTCCTACAGGGTTTAATAACTCCTGAGTCCAACAGCTCAATTTATAGCCATGATGTAATTTACTTTTCGTGCTTTTGTACATATATATCTAATTAAGGTTCAAGGATGCCGTCCTAAGTATACAAACTGAATTGATAATATTTTGATAGAGAAACAACCTGCTATCACCACATAGGTTATTTTTATTATTAGCAGCAAGGGCCTTTCACATGAACCATCTAACAGACAGGATAGCACATACCAGTTTTTAACAAAGCAGTTGTGGAACACAAGCAATGTGTACAGTTTTTAACATTCCCAGTGGTAACCCATCAAAGTATTAAACAAATCAGGTCATTCACAATATGCAACAGTTTTAGCTTATCTCAAGGTAGTTAACTTAGTTTTGTAAAACATTTTACAATATGGTCTCAGGTGCAAACTATTTGTAATGCATTTTTATTAATTGGTTGACTTTTTGGGGGTTAAACTTTGTTTTGTTTATGACACCACTAGTGCACATTGATTTATTAATCATTGGCTACTAGTACTAGATGTCAAACATTTGGTGATTCTGACAGTCTAAGATAGAAAACCCGCTTAATGTTTTCATTTATAGCAAGGAATCTTTTATATGCACCATCTCACAGACAGGATGGTACATACTACAGCCATAACCAATTTGTTATTTATGTGTGTGGAAGGTGTTTAACCTGCATGGCATTTTAGGCCCTGGTAAAACCTTACAAATCTTACCAAGTTTGCAGGGTACAGTGAATCGACTCTCACAGATATATGAACACCCTCAAACCATGTGGTGAAAATTAATATTCCAATGTGAAGTTCACAACACACCCAAACATGATGCACCCTCTGTTCAACATATGTGTACAAAAACGTACACTGGGTCATGACAGATTTACTTGATATTCCAGATTCCCTTTCATCTAGCAATTTGACACTCTTTCTCTCATGTCATTAAGGAAGAAGCATGTGTACACTAAGTTTCTTGTCAACACTTTTAATAATATTATGTGTATGAGACAAAGGTGTCTCAGGCATAGTCTAGAGTCCCATTGACTAGGCAAATTGAGCATACATGTACACAGTAAGTCAATTGTCATCACACTACATCTACAGTTGATAAGAACAACAAACAATTGTATTTTATGAGAAATCTCTACCTTCTTGGGGTCCATATTGAATTTCTTTTTCCCAGTGGAAATCTGCCGTTGTTTTGGATCAGGTTTGCTGCAAAAACAAAAACACCAGTGTATTACTCAATAAGAATCATATTGTGGGAATGTGTCAGGGTACTCATAATTAAATATACAAATGCACAAAATTAACTAAACATTATCAGTTCAAAAGTTCAATCAGTTCTAAAAATAAGAAAATAATTGAACAGCAAAAAAAGGGCACTAATGTTTGTCTGACTATGGGAATATGCCAGGACACTGATTAATAATTATATATACAAGATGAAGCAAACATTAACAGTAAACAAAGTAGATCATATACACAGATCTAAATAGTGCTGCATCAGACTGAAAAAGGATACCAACATATTAGCCAAAGGAAGTCTGAACATGGGAATGTGCCAAAATGCTTATTATTAAATATACACAGAGTACGGATAAAATATTTCAGAGATTTAACAGTATAAAAGTCAGAAATTTACCCCATTTCTAAAATCAGTGGCAGCAATAGGCTGGGTAACAAAAACCTGCCGTATCATATTAGTATTACAATATTAGTGCCGTCACTAATGTTCGATAAATCATAATTTCACAGATGTCCCAGTAATAAAGCCATCTATCTATATGCATATATGTACATAATGACAGTTCTGTCAGAGAGTGGCTATTATAATGGCCTCTCATTGTAACTCATCTCAAACCACAAATTTACAAATCTGAATCGGTCTGAATTAACACTTCAGGTTGCCTTACACTCGGACCAAGGGCTTCCGTGTCACAGGTCAAGGGGAACACTTTGTGTTTTCACAGCCCTTTATTTATTGTAAACTTGTGATGATGCAATGAATGTACACTGATAACATGATGGCTGGTAAAGTACTAATAAAAATTATATCCAACTATGTTTTTGCTTATTAAATTTCCTGGAATGAAAACCTAAAACCTGTATTAGCATTATGATCATGACATGTTTGTAACTATATACAAATAACAGACATGACAAAAGCTCTAAAACTTTTAAATGCCATGTGGTACTCAAGGTTTTAGACTGCATCAAATTCACAATGGTAAAAGGCGTGCCCAAAATAATAATGCCCCAAAAATGTGCCCAAAATAACTATGTATTTATAAACATATACTCAACAATTTTCACTCAAAAACTACTAAAATATTAAGCCTAAATTAGCTTTAAATAACTAAAAAATGCATGTCTTTTAAACAGGTACAGCCCTTAGTTCAAATCACTTCCATTTCAAATCTTCCATTAATTAGATTAATGTTCCCCTTAAAGACCTCGCTATGATTAAAACAATAAAAAATACATGTTGTGCCCAAATCAGTGAGAAATAAAGCCCTGGGTACCCCATTTGTTTTAGCAGATATATAATACATGTAAAGTCTCAAACTTTTCACACTTGTATTACCTGGATGGATTCATACTTATGAAAGTTTTTATCAGAAAATGTTAACATCAACAAAACAAGGAGCTTTCAGTCATTTGATAACCGTCATCGTAAACCACTTTTATGACAGATTCGTAAAACATATACAATTCTAATAGTGCCCTTTGTCATTAAATATTTAAACCATGATTATATCTGCATCTACACCTGAATGTTCACCAACCTTCAACAGACAACATGATGGCTTACAAAGTTCCAAGAATCAGTTTAGAGTTCTTATCCTCTCAATTACTAACTTTATCAATGCACACATGTTTATGAATTAGACAGATGCCACTTGAATATGTATGGGCCAGGATTACAGAAAACTTTACTTGCTGTATATATGTACATGTATTAATTGATGCATGCTGTCCTAACACAAACAGTTATCTGGGTGGTTTATTCTATGATTAGTTGTTTGTATAGTAGTCTTACACTCTCCCACTGAGGCACTAAAACTAACTTTGGGGGTGGGGGTTAGAGCTGGGCAGTATACCATATATATCGTTTGGTATCGGTATTATGTCAATACCGATTTACCACACTGAGAAAATTTCAAGGTACCGAAATTTTGGTATTGAAATTGATTTCGTGAAAGCACTAATAATATATCTGACGAACACAAAATGGGTTGGTATAAATCAGACGAGAGCATTGTGTATGGAATTTAATTCTATTTAGATGAAATTAGTGACGTGCATTTAAAACCAAGCATACATTGGTGGCACCCAAGTCTGCGCACCAAAGCGTTTGTGTTATATTTAAAAGTTAAAATATATCTGTAACAATATTTGTTTCACCGCCACAGTACAATGGACCAATAAACATGTTACAACTAAATGTATTTTAATTTTAATGTTTTTTAAACTTGAGTAATGAACACATTTTTAATGAGACCCCCCTGCATTTACTGGCATGCATGACTGCACAGAAGTCTGTGCAGCAAACATTAAAACAACCATTTCTGTCGCTAATTTTTACATAAAACAGCAACAAACAATGGATCCGACTTTTTATAAGTTCTAAATAACAAAATTTCCTATTATAGTCTATTTCAGAAACATTTAGATTGTGCAAATGAGATAAATATAAATAGCGTTCCATTCTCCTTAGTTTGGACAACACAAAATGACAATATAAAAACATCAACGTAAAAAAAAAAATATTCAACATAAATTGTCTTTCATTTCCTGTGTTTACAAATGAGCACAAATAGTGTTCGTTAGATATACAAGACAATCAATGATAATTTTGCAGCCACTTTGCATCCTCACTCAGAGGGAAATTCAAAGTATGCTTGGATGTTTACCTTAACAGATAAAATAAGACATTCATTTCATTTATGGATTCATAAATTACAACAAGGTATATGTATTGAAGCTTCTATGTAAACTTAAAACTTGTGTAAGTTGATATACAAGGTTGATCATTACGATATTGACAGACACATATTGACAGGTGATAGAAAATCATGTTGATTGAGGCTAGCAAAAGTATACTTTTAGTGCATTAATTCAGAGTTTTTTCAATAAAATTGTTATCAACCAGTTTTATACATCTATTCACAATCAAGATGTGTCGTTTTAATAACGGTTTTGTGAATTAAATTAACGTGGTTTGTTTGTTTACAAACACACCCCAACACTTGTTTCAAGGCATAATGTAACACCATTAATGGGTGTGCAGACTACGGTGACTTTCATATCTAGATTAACCCTAGTTATGATAGTTTTCCATTCTATGGTTATTAATAGCATTGTTTTCATATGAGCAGTGCAATCTTTTTTATACCTGCATCTGTGTCCATTTAAAAACCATACTGTATACATTATAAAAGGGTAGTTTAACTACAAATTACTGGATACATAAAGTAAAGGTTGAAGAGCTATCATAAACAGTATTTCAAAAATGGCCATAATAATCAGTCCACTCTATACAGGAGGATGGTAAGACAGTAAAATTCCAAAAAATTAGACCATGGGTAAATGGGAATTCCATTAAAACTGGACTTTTTCAGTGTCTTTTTAAATATCAGTACAGAATTAAACATCTCTAAGCGACAAACCCGTTAAAAACTGAATTTTTACACTGTCATGTATGTGTCTAGTTCAAAGGGGTTTCATTGTATATTAAAAGTTAACGAGAGAAACATGCTGCTGCAGTCATTGTCATATTATAAACAACACATGACCAGGAAGTTAGGAAGAAATGTCAACAGTTACTCTTGAGCAAATGTCACGCAATTTCCGATACCAAAAAACAGGATGTTCAAGGGCAATTACTATAAATACATGTACATGTAGGTCAGATACAACTTAGCTAGTCACTTTTGTCACTGGTAAATGCATCAAAACCTTTTAAAGAATAGACTAAAAAGTTAGAACAAAAACAAAAAAATACTTTGAAATTGAAGACATTAAAAATAAAAACCAATAAAGAGTATATATACTAAAACTGATTCCATTAAAGAATTGTCTATTTATTTCTTTTACGTTCATCGGGGTAAGAACCAAAAAATCATCCACAAACTTTTTAAATTGGCAAAGCCGTTCTCACACAAGTTTGCGGATGATGTTTTTTTTATATACCCAGACGAACATAAAAAACAGAACAGACAATACTTATAATTAAATCTCAATCAAACTTGCTAATAATATCACTAAAAGTTCATATTTTATTTTGAATTATTTTTCGTCCATAAACAATAATGCTTAACATAAAATGATGTCATCAGATAATTTTTACATTCATTGAAATACTGTATGAACAAACTCCCGTTGCTACCTCTGGACCAATGAGATGTTACATTGTATTGAATGTAGTGGTAATTTAACTATACAAATTTGTAAGGAGATAAAGAAAGTATTGACAGATTGATAAAACAAAATTAAGTTCAATAAGCCTGTTTTAGTCAATGGACTATTCTATGACAAGAGGGAAAGGAAATAGCTTTGTGTTTAAATCTGTCATACAATGGGTTGTAGGCTTGATCATCCTAGGTTGATTATGGGTGTTTTTCCTGGCTGAACTAGTTAACATACTGGTACACAAAAGAAAGAAAGAAGTGCTTTATTTCACGATGCACTAAACACATTTTATTTACAGTTATATGGCATCAGACATATGGTTAAGGACCACACAGACTTTGAGAGGAAACCCGCTGTCGCCACTTCATGAGCTATTCTTTCTGATTAACAGAAAGGGATCTTTTATTTGCACTTCCCACATGCAGGATAGCACAAACCATGGCCTTTGTTGAACCAGTTATGGATCACTAGTCATAGAGCTTTGAGGAGCACTCACTCAGGGTTTGGATTAAAAATCCCAAGTCTTGACTGGGATCCGAACCCAGTACCTACCAGCCTGTAGACCGATGGCCTAACGATGACACCACCGAGGCTAAAAGGTTGTGATGCAAATTCATGAAAAAATGCGTAAACAAATAATATATATTGTAAGTCTGTCTGTGTTTGTTTGTTATGCCCCTGTCTGTCTGTCTGTCTGTCGGTATCTCTCTAAATCTGTCCAATTAAATTAAGCATACCGTCCTGAGCACACACCTTACCCATCTATCAAGGACAACACAGGTTAAAGGTTATATGTATATATTAGTTGTTAGTGAAAGAGTAATCAAGTACTGCCTCCCCCCCTCCATTCAAACCATTAAAGCTGCCTCTGGGTGGGGGTGGGGGTGGGGGTGGGGTGGGTGGGTTTGTGGTCAGTACTGAGATGTGAACCCAGCATTTACCAGCTGTAAGTCTGATAGATTAACCGCCAAGCCATCAAGCCCAATGTCCAGAGATTGTGGATGCAGATGTTTGAAAAACCATGCTTCATGGGAGATCACAAACTGTAGCAGAGATAATGGCAACTAGAGCTCGCCTATCGGTCAAGAGCCAATTGTTCAATAAACTGAGATGCCAGTATTAGCCCAGTTTTTATTATTCCCCACTGACAGGTGTCCATCAGATAGGTTTTGATTTAACACTTTCACCAGTTCAAAAGGTCTCAACCCACAGTTCCATGCTGTCAGTTCTGAAGGCACTAATATTCTCAGAGAAAAAAAAGAGAGACAATTTTAACATTTGCATGACCTAAAATGTGTTACTAAACAACTATTGAGTACTTTAAGTGAAATAATTGTTCATGTTTTAAAATACTTGTCTAGAAAGACTATGTGTTCCTGCTGTTTCAAAATGGAAAGAGCCATTCTAAGATCTTTATACTTATTTTCATACTAGCTATAGTTACAAAGGTAATCTATTCCAGACTGCGACTTGAATGTGAGGTACAAAATTAAATAATAATACCTCGAGAATTTTGGCCAATGCTTATAAATTGAGATCCTGGACTCATTTAAACTAGATCCTAATTTAAAGTTTAAAACATTAAAATTTAAAGTTTATTTTGTTTAATGACACCATTAGAGCACATTAATGTGAAACACAGACTACATTTTCCCATTAGTAGCAAGAGATCTTTTATGCCTCATCCTATAGTCAAAATAGCACATATCATGGCCTTTGATGTGCCAGTTGTGTGGCACTGGCTTGAGTGAGAAATAAGCCAATGGGCACAATGGGATCGACCATAGACTGCCTGCACATCAGACAGCGCTATTATTATTGGACTCTTTATGCAGAATTAAGAATTTCAAATCAAATGTTTTTGTAAACACTCAAGCCAAGCTCAATATTTGTATAGTAAGAACAGTTTAGGACTGGGTAGAGGAGACAGCCAAAGACACACATCATATTTATTATATTACATATATAGTAAGTCTGCCACAATTATTTCCCTATGCATACTTGGTTTAAATAAAAACTTATTATGTTGGTGTTGGGTATATTACAACTAAAAACCCCACCCCTCCAAAGTCTTTATCTCTAGAACAACCCTAAGATTTATTCTAATTTTGTTTAGATGTACAACTAGTATTTTCTTAGTTCGTATTACTCATTAGTAATATCTTTTCCTCCTGTCCAACATGAGGATGAACTAACTCAGAGTTCAACCCATTAGTGACAATGTTTTATCTGAGTGACCTATTGTCTTCATCTGGTTTACACTGTGTAACAGCCAGTGGGAATGACAGGGGCTGGAGATACATGGGCATACCACCCAGTCACACAAACATACATCAACACAGATACGACACCTTTCAAAGCAAAAAAGAAAGGAATTATTCTTTTAATGACAGCCCAGTACAGCCCAGTCCTTAGTGTAATCAATCCATTTTTAAAAGTACACATGTACTTACCTTGATTGGACAAGTATTGGTCGATTTACCGTGTTGACATTAAACATTCATTTAATCGCTGGCTATTAGTATTAGGCACCATAAGCATTAACTGTCACTTGGGTCTATTAAATGAGAGAAGAAACCTGCAGCCCCTGCACAGGTTTATCTTTTCATTAGCAGCAAGGACCGTCTTATATGTTCTTTCCCACACACACATATCACAGTCTTTTCTGTTTTTCTGTTAACCTTCGATGAACTTAACCATAAAAAACCACTCAGTTCCACAGGCATAACATTTAGACAAAATATACAGACTCCTTGTATTGCTTCAACAAGTTTTTATCTGCAAAATGCCAAGCAACTGGAGTGAATGATTAGATTAAGAATAAACATGTTTTCATAATACTGAATTTCTGGGCAGAATTTATAAAATGTATTCCTTGGTAAAATGTATTTATTTTTGGCTAAAGAGGCCACCTTCATTAAACCACTACCTGACTTAAGAAGGCACATTACTATTCTTTATAAACATCAACTATGCTATTAACAGATCTGAATTAACCAGCGAAATGCTTTAAGAAGATTTAATATGACTAATTGCTATTGGTGTATCCTTTGTGTGTATAAGACTATAAAGACACTCTATATGTACATACTACATGGCAGTCCACATTTGTACCATTCATATATTAGATACCAATAGACAGGAAAGCACATACCACAGCCTTTGGTGTATCAGTCATGGGTTACTTGTTGGTATAGACCAATGGATATAAAAAAAGCTTGACTGGTTAGCAGGACAATTGATCCCATGATTTATTGCTTCTCTGGGCAAGTGCTCTACCATGAAGTCACATCCTTGCCCTGCCCCATAGCAAGTGTTCTACCATGAAGTCACATCATTGCCCTGCCCCATATCAAGTGTTCTATCATGAAGTCACATCATTGCCCTGCCCCATAGCAAGTGTTCTACCATGAAGTCACATCACTGCCCTGCCCCATAGCAAGTGTTCTACCATGAAGTCACATCCTTGCCCTGCCCCATAACAAGTGTTCTATCATGAAGTCACATCCTTGCCCCATATCAAGTGTTCTACCATGAAGTCACATCCTTGCCCTGCCCCATATCAAGTGTTCTATCATGAAGTCACATCATTGCCCTGCCCCATAGCAAGTGTTCTACCATGAAGTCACATCATTGCCCTGCCCCATAACAAGTGTTCTATCATGAAGTCACATCCTTGCCCCATATCAAGTGTTCTACCATGAAGTCACATCCTTGCCCTGCCCCATAGCAAGTGTTCTACCACGGAGACACATTCTTGCCCTGCCCCATATCAAGTGTTCTACCATGAAGTCACATTCTTGCCGTGCCCCACAACAACTGTTCTACCATGAAGTCACATTCTTGCCCTGCCCCACAACAAGTGTTCTACCATGAAGTCACATTCTTGCCCTGCCTCATAGCAAGTGTTCTACCATGAAGTCACATTCTTGCCCTGCCCCACAGCAAGTGTTCTACCATGAAGTCACATTCTTGCCTTGCCTCACAAGTGTTCTACCATGAAGTCACATTCTTGCCCTGCCCCACAGCAAGTGTTCTACCATGAAGTCACACTCTTGCCCTGCCTCACAGCAAGTGTTCTACCATGAAGTCACATTCTTGCCCTGCCTCACAGCAAGTGTTTTACCATGAAGTCACATTCTTGCCCTGCCCCACAACAAGTGTTCTACCATGAAGTCACATTCTTGCCCTGCCCCACAAGTGTTCTACCATGAAGTCACACTCTTGCCCTGCCCCATAGCAAGTGTTCTACCACGAAGTCACATTCTTGCCCTGCCTCATAGCAAGTGTTCTACCATGAAGTCACATCCTTGCCCTGCCTCATAGCAAGTGTTTTACCATGAAATCACATTCTTGCCCTGCCCCACAACAAGTGTTCTACCATGAAGTCACATTCTTGCCCTGCTCCACAACAAGTACTCTACCAGAAGGAAGAACCCAGCCTAGTCCCAGGGTAAGTGCTCTACTACAAAGCAACATCACATCCCTGCCCAAAGGCATGTACTATACATTCCAGGGCAAGCATTTTACCATGAAGTTACACCCCAGCCTAGCTTAAGAGAAAGCACTCTACCAATGTACCATGGAGGTATATCTTGGCCCTGCCCCAGAGTAAGTGATCCACCATAAAGTTATATCATAGCCCAGCCCCATGGTAAGATCTCTACCATGAAATTACATCTTGGCCCTGTCCTAGGGCAAGAACTCTATCATCAATTATAGTTACATCCTGGCCCCATGTGCAAGACATAAAACCTGTTACTTATCAGGAACAAAACATCAGCTGTTGCCACAAACCTGACAGCATATACCATGGCATTTGGTATATCATCAATGAGAAATGGGAATGTCTATTGTACTCAACATTCCATAATGGTCACCAATAGAAGTACTAACTGAGAACAAACCTTATTCCTTGTGGTATTAACAAGAACCATATTTTATGGCATAACATTAAAACAAAATCGATACATGCTTTTTCTTATACTAACATCGTCAGTATGGTTATAAGATAAGACTTTATTATTACCTCATGATCATTCTCTTTTGGCAGACTTCATAATGAAAATTCCTACAGGTAATATAATCATTTTCTTTATTTCCCAGGACAAGAATCATCGAGTATCACATCCACAATCTTCATGTGTGAACACAAATGACTTTATGTAATCAAATTCCATCAGACTTAAAAAAATAAAAAAATAAGTCTTTAGTTTTTTTTCTTCTTCAGAACTTATAAATGAAAACCATCCATGCTGCCAAAGATCACATGTTCCATTCACTAATCCTCAGACAGAGAGAGAGGCAGTGTACTATAGTTCAGAGCACCATTACTGTTTACAAACAGAACACAAAGTATATCACCTGGAAGTCATATTTTCTTATTTACACAGCGGTTATGTATCTCAACGCAGCAGGATAGCATATGAAATGAGACCTTGCTTGTTACTGTTGCAGATGTGAATTCACAACACCAACAGTTTTCAAAACTAGTGTCATTCTTATTAGCCCAGGTGTGGATGTACAACTGACCATGTGCAAGTTTCTCATACTCAATTTCCACAGGTTATGATCACATCATATTTCTGCGTTTATTAATGCAAACATCAGTGCATACACATTACAAATGTTGCTTGAATATATGGAAAAACTAATCACTTAATCATGATAATGAACTAAATACATTTACTATCACAAATTCAGCACTACAGGTCCGAACATTTTAAAATAAATTCGGTAGAAAGACGACACAAAATGATCCATTTCTTACATACGAATATTTCTTTATCAATAAACCATTGTCATATTTCACAGAGTGGTGTTGTAACTCTTTCAGCCGTTCATGAGAAATAATGCTTACACCTAGTGAGAAACAATATCATAGTTTATGGTCCACTGTAGCAAATCCATCCATGTGTGGTAACTGTCTCAAAACACACTTGTCTTCATTCAACTTATTTTGTGTCCTACACTTTAAGTGTGATATATCCATCCTGAGAACTGGCACACTGATAGTTTTACTCAGAGCACAGTCAGGGCACATACACACACACACGCACATACATGTATAAACAACAGTCATGTGAAAATAAGAACTTGGCACAAATCATGGCTGAGTGAGTGAAGAGCAAGGGTGTCCATATGACACATGGAATATTGATGAATCACGGACTAACCTAACAGCAGCACTAACAGAATGACTATGCCTCCACACACACAGACACAACTCTGACTGGCAATATACACCGAGCATTTCGGTGGCAGCGTCTACCCTACAGCAGCCCAGTGATTACACTGAAATAAAGAGAACTGATCTTCTCTGGGAGAAGGCAGGCGGCAGGAAGCACAAACTAAAACTACTGGAATCACCACAGGCTGAGAAAAACTCAAATCAGGGCCTGGCTCAAAGAGCAACAACACCAGGACAAAATTTGAGAGGACCTAGTTACGGATGAATTAACTTGTGTGT
>JAECMU010038413.1:0-19247 GCA_016106625.1 Dracogyra subfuscus
CCTAGCTAGATCATCCTTAGGAGAACTGTCATTGCCCTAGCTAGATCATCCTTAGGAGAACTGCCATTGCCCTAGCTAGATCATCCTTAGGAGAACTGTCATTGCCCTAGCTAGGGTGCTCAATCGTAGGAGAACTGCCATTACCCTAGCTAGGTGCTCAATCATAGGAGAACTGACATTGCCGTAGCTAGGTGCTCAATCTTAGAAGAACTGCCATTGCCCTAGCTAGGTGCTCAATTGTAGAACTGTCATTGCCCTAGCCAGGTGCTCATCTTTAGGAGAACTGCCATTGCCCTAGCCAGGGGATCTGTAACAGGATGTTTCATTCCTCCTGCACCACCTGTAGGAGGACAGCCACTCCCATGACCAGCTTAGAAAACCCAAACTTTCACAGGATAGACCTCAATTAAATATATACAACTGTCATATCTCCTATGGAATTTGATGGCAGTTTGTTCAGAAATATTTTAATTTTAATTCAGATTTTTGTGCCAAAACAAAAATGTTACGCAAGTTGCTGTGAGTTTAAAACTTGTTAATATTGTTATACAAGTTTTAATATTATAGAGTCACACATCAATACAGCCAACTTATAGGTTCCCTTTTGATGCAAATATAATACAATAACAATAAATATCTTACAAAGGAATCAGGGAAAAAAGGTGTTCTTTCATAAATATGTCATAATTAGTATTTTGTTTTAAATTTGTGGATAACTTCTGTTTCATAGGTCAGTTTGTAAATATAGTACATACATAAACATTTTAAGTTTGTTTTGTTTCACGACACCACAACACATTGATTAATTAATCACTGGTTATTGCATGTCATAAACATTTGGTAATTTTGACACATAGTCATCAGAGGAAACCCACTACAGTTTTCCTAATCAGCAAGGGACCTTTTATATTCACTTTCCCACAGACAGGAAAAAACACACACCACGGTCTTTGACCAGTTGGGGTGCACTGGTTGGAACGAGAAAAAAAACAATCAGTTAAATGGATCCACCGGAGTAGTTTGCTCCTGTGACACGAGCACTAAATCTTGCCCCCTAATACATACAGGTGCCAGTAGTATTGGGTCTTTGAAATTATTTCATTATCCTGTCTTTGATTAAATCAATCATTGAAGATTTTGCTGAAACTAATTTACTGGTATTTATTTTTATTATTATTTTTTTTATTATTATTATTCAATTATTTGTTTATTTAGTTTTTTGGGTTTTTTTAATTTTTCTTCTATTTATTAGTATTATTATTTATTTTTTTATTATTATTATATATTTATTTACCATATTGATTATTATTTTTATTTTTTAATTTTTTTATTACTTCATTTGGATTTTGTAGTACATGTATTTTATGTGAGAGAATTTGAACTTACAATTCTTCACAACAATAACTCTACATGTTAGCCATTAAACAGACATTTCACATCCACATAATATATAACCTGGATCATAAACCTTTCAGGCAAACTTTATAATTATTGGTTTGGCTAATTAAAACCATTAGCATTCACCGCTGTTATTTTTAGTTTTAAACATAGATCTGCATTGCCGGTGGTTTTGAAACAAATGTGATTAATTTACTCCCGTGTCGCGGAGTTGGAGTTGGAAGTTTGAACCTATTAACTATTAGCTTTTACTAGATTTACGATCATCTAGTTGTCACATCATCTGTAGAAGTAGTGTTTCAGATTACAGCGTATAGATTTCACTTCTTTATTTCATCAGAAGCTGTCATCTTTGTGATTTAGTCGGCAGTAAATCAGCTGCCGGAACAACACTGTCCGAAGACCTTGCAGAATCAATAGGAAATTCCTCCTTGTCTGAAAGAGCACAGACGTTTGCCAGATGAACCCTTAAAACAACTTTTTGTTTTCACTAGTATATTAATCAGTATTCGCTTTTTAATAAAGTAAATTTGCTGCAGTAGACATTCTCAAGGATTCAGAGTTAATTTCTTGATGACAAAACTTTCGTGTAGAATTGGATTTTTTAGTTTATTTTAACAGATGTGCTTTAACTTTTTTTTAAATCACAGTCATTTTTCAATCTGTTTTTAAATAAAATGTAATTAAAGGTCTTTCGTGTTCATACAATAATCAGAATAGTTCTGGCCTAAACAGATTAGATTAGATTAGATTAGATTAGATTAGATTAGAGATGTTTAACGACACCCAAGTATGAAAAATACATTGGGTAAACAGTTGATTTGTTTATTTATTATTTGCTCTCTTTTTTTCTCTTGTTTTTCTTCCCCTTCCTTTTTTCCTTTTCTTTTCCTTTTACCTTTTTTTTCTTTTTTTTTAAAGAATATTTTTAATTTAATATTAATTTCATTACATCTTGTAACATCACCGCGACTGGTATATCAAAGGCTGTGGTATGTACTACCATGTGTGGGATGATGCATATAAAAGATCCCTTGCTGCTAATCGGAAAGAATAGCCCCTGAAGTGGCGACAGCAGGTTTTCTCTCTCAATATCATAGTCCGACACTATATAACCATAAATAAAATGTGTTGAGTGCATCGTTCAATAAAACATTTCCTTCCTTCCATCTTGTAACAGGAAATTTAAGTGCTTCTAGACTTTTATAGTTTTTACAAGTGTGTCTTATTTGAATATTGATGCTAACTGGAACTCTCTGATCAAACACAAACAATAGCATTTATTTAAAGTAACTTGAAAGGTGGGGTTTTTTTTAATTATTTGACCAGAAATTGCTTATTTTATAACATTATTTCATAATTTTATACTTAATGTAAATTCATAAATTTACAGCAACTTTTGCATCTATCAAGATCATAAATTAATTTGAAATTTCTATTTCTGAAGATACGACTCTAATACTCTGATAACGCATTCATCACTCAAATCTTTTTTTAAATCTTGTAGATTTTACATGTGACCTAATGCACTTTTTAAAATCCAGAAACATGAATAAGTATCTGCTTTATTTGAAAAGACAGAACCAGGTCAGAGAAAAGAAACAGTAGTCTCCTTATGAGTTATTCATCTACGAAACAACCCATCATTATGTCAGCGTGGCAAAAACAAGAGAAGCTCCCCATACAGAGATAGATGGCACTGGTAGCAGCACTGGGCGATGGCTTGTCAGGGTCTTGACGTTTTGTGTCCTCGTGTGACGTTTATCGTAGCATCAAGACACATTAAACGGTATTTAAGGTGGAACATTTCCAGTAATTAATATGTCAGCCAGCTCCTGGGTCGTTAGCTGACCGCTCGGTATGTGGAGGTGAATAAATTGTGCGATAAGTGATAAGTCGGAGGATTATGAGCGATGAGCTATGGCAAGGGGTAGTTAGCGCACTCCCCACAACCAACAAGTCGTAAAGTCATAATTCACAGCAATCTCGGATTAGATAATTAACGCTTGTCTCTGGCAGTGTTCACAGAGGAGAGAAAAACAAGCAACAAATAAATCATTTGTGATTGATTAAGTGGCACATTGGAGAGATGAAATCATAATAATTTTGCACTCTGTGAATAGTCGTGGAACATTTTCAATCAAAATTAAAAATATAGACTTTTTCTTTTCGGGTTTTTTTTTTTTTTTTACTTTTTTTTTTCTGGTTGTTGTTGTTTGGTTTATTGTTATAAAGTTGTTGGGTTTTTTTCTTTCTCTTTTTTTTCTTTCTTCTTTTTTTTTGTTTTTTGTTTTTCTTTTTTCAGTTTACATATAACATGGCAAAACATGTAACCCTTAGTTAGAATTTATTCCGACATCTAAGAATTATTTGAGTTGTAAAAATCATGGAAAAAACTACAGAAATCATAATATTTATGTGAACGAGTGAAAGGTCCAATAAAATATTGGAAGGATATTGTTATTATCTTGTCAAAACAAATTGTTTAGGGCTCTAAAAAGCAAAAAAACACAATTCTTCTGGGGGTTTTCATGCATATATCAAGATTCATCTTTCTGAACATGTCTCTTGTATTTTTCACAAAATGGAGCCAGTTTTAAAGCTGTTTTTTGCCATCATGATGACTGTACAACATTTTATTGTTTCTTTCAGATTCCGGCAAGCTGTACATGTGGGGCAAGAACAGTCATACGATTTCGGCAGGTCAGAGGTCATCGTATTCTGTTGCGTACCCTCAGTGCATGAACGAGACCGGGTGGCCGAGAATAAAAGATATTTTCTGTGGTGCCTGGCACGCTGCTGCAGTAACAGGAACATCAGGTATATTTCGTGTACTGAGATTTTGGCTCCACTGTGAGCTTTTCCAATACCAATAATGTGTTGACTGTCTGTGTATCCATCATCTGTCCATCAGTTAACTTTTAAAATCTGTCCTTCAGAGGTTTTCATTGTATTGTGCTCACACTTGGCACATTGATCGTCTGGGAAATTCTTCATAAACTAATATAGAGATATATTTTGGCAATTTTGAATTCGATTTTTAATTAATGTCTTTCTTCCTCTAGAGCGGGCAGCATGGCCCAGTGGTACAGTGCCCGCCTGATGCGCGGTCGGTCTAGGATCGATCCCCGTCAGCTGACCACTGGGGTTTTTTCTCGACATAACCATATGTCCGACGCCGATATAACCGTAATTAAAATGTGTTGAGTGCGTCGTTAAACAAACCAAAGAAAGTGTCCAAAGAAAGAATTCTTCCTCTAGATTTATTTTAATGGATTTATAGTTGTGAAACTTGGTACTATGATTCTCTGGGGACAGCCTTCATAAACTAATATGTTCAGACATATTTTGCAAATTTTGAATTTGTAAATTTGTATTAAATTTAAATATTTTAGATATAAATTTGACACTGAACATTTATTTATCAAATGTTTGGTGGAGAAAAAGTGTACACTTGTAAATGTTATATCATAACACACATCCTTTCTTTATTCTTTGCTTTAAAAAAAGACATGTGATTGTTAAACATTTTTACTGTAAAAAGAAAAGAAAACTTTTCACTTTGAAATAAAATGTAAATGCAATTTATGTAGTTATTTATTCTTGTTTTGGAATGTTTTTCACATTAAAATTTATCATCAATTCTTTTCTGTCTTTTAGTTTTCTTTGTACACCACAGTACACTGTATATTTGAAATATGGTGGTTTTTAAAACAATATTCATAGATATTTGGATGACAAGTATTATTTTTCTTTTAGACTGGTGCCCTGCTGGCTGTGAGTCTGAGTGCAACTCGAGTGAAGAGGAGGACCAGGAAGAGGTGCTCAGTATTGTCAGCAAGAACATGGCATCTGAAGCAGACGACATGGAAATCAAGGTACTAGTACATCATTTTGTATGTTTTATGATGTGGAGAATATTCTTTTAACTTAATAAGAGGCATTGAATTTGGGGATATTTTTTTTAAGAATCCGCCAAACTCATAAGTGTGATTTAATATAAATATCTTGAGTTAAAATTTGTTTAAAGTTTGTTTTGTTTAACGACACCACTAGAGCACATTGATCTATTAATCATCGGCTATTGGATGTCAAACATTTGGTAATTATGACATGTAGTCTTATAATGGGGGTGGGACATAACCCAGTGGTACAGCGCTCGCTTGATGTGCAGTCGGTCTGGGATCGATCCCCATCGGTGGGCCCATTGGGCAATTTCTCACCACTACTGGTATATCAAAGGCCGTGGTATGTACTGACCTGTCTGTGGGATAGTTCATATAAAAGATCCCTTGCTGCTAATTGAAAAAGAGTAGCTCATGAAGTGGCACCAGCAGATGTCTCCTCTCAATATTTGCATGGTCCTTAACCATATGTTTGATGCCATATAACCGTAAATAAAATGTGTTGAGTGCATCATTAAATAAAACATTTCCTTCTTCTTCTTCTTCCATCTCATAATGTTACATTTCTGACTTAAAATGTGGAATTTGGGGAAGCATGGATTCGTACTACATTCGTAGCCTGCATAATGTCATTTTTTTGGTCCTTATACTCTACTTAGTTTGATTTTACCCCTCCCCATAACATTAAAAAGCTATTAAGATATTAATAAAATACATTTTAACAACCACAAAGGATTAGGTTTTTTTAATCTTTTCTCTTTTTCTAAAAAAAATTTTTTAATTTTTAATTCTAATTGCTGAAGAAAAAAAACCCACCCCCTTAATCTTGTAAATAAATGATGAAAACTTTACAAACAGTTCTTGACAGGCCTCATGTTTGATGTCGGATCGGCTGATCGGAATTCCTGTTGGTTTTCATCCATCTGGGATATAACAGAAAACATATTACCCACAATTCAATGACTAATTGAAACTGATGTCTGTTGTGAAGCGCAACCTTCCCATAATCCTCGTGACCCATTGTTTGATGTGTGCTTCTTTCATGACATTTCTTTACGTGAACTCGGATCAGCGGGGTCCCGCGTTATGAAATCATTTTCCACTGGGTCGCGTCCTGCTGAAGGAACCCACAATCCGTGCAACTCTATATCACAACCGTTTGGCTTTGATGTTCCTGTGATGGCGGTTGGTTTTCTCTTATCCAGAGTCATGTTATAAAGATTTTTAAATTTGTTTTTTAAATCTTCCTTTTTAACTTCATCGTGTCTTAATTAAGAGAAATAGTCTAAAGCTGGGAGTATGTTTTTATGCCAGATTAATCAGTCTGATTTCAATGGGATTTTATTTAATAAAACAAACTAATGTGCACACACACACATACATTATTAGATTTGTTGAAAATGTATACATTTTGAAGATTTAATATTTGCTTAATTAATATATACAAAGTATTTTGAAAGCTGCATATCAAGACAATGTTTATACACTATTTTGATCAAGATGATGGTACACTTTCAATCAAAGGTTAATGTTTAAATAGTTTAATATTGCAATAGTTTTCACTATTTAATGCATATTTTATATATAATTTTGGACAGAAAGGAAAATTATTAAATTTCCTTAGTTAAAAAAGTTATAATACATAAATATCTAGAAGACTTTGACAGTTAAACTAATATATATTTTAATTTTTATTAAATGTTTTCTGAATTTTTCCTGTTATTAAGATTTGTCGAAATATTAAAGTTACTTTGTAATCAAAGATTTCAACTTGACGTCCAAACTTTTATGACAAAACAGTCATCAGAGATTCCGTGTTAATAAAACTATGAATCCCTCTTCTTCATTTATCAGGCCATGTGGCCTGTCTTTGTCTCTGGCCAGGCAATGATATGTTTTTATTTAATTATGGCCTTGTGGTGCCCCACAATCAAATTATTAGTAATTATGTTTGTCACAAGCTTTTGTGGCCATTCTGCTCCAAAATCAATTTTGAATCATTTATATTTATTTAATCAGCAAGCATAGTTGAAGCTGTCTTTGTCTCTGCTCTGTGATGTAAGTTTTTGTTTAAAATAAAATATATTTTATATTATAATTTACATGTCAAGTTACCAGCATTGAAAACAACAATTAAATTGCATGTATATTGTTTCCTCGATAAGAAATATGGAAACTGGAAAATGCAAAGATTAAAGGGACACTCCTGAGTTTGCTGCAATGTTTTAAGATGTTATATTGACTAATAAAATATTTCTATGATTAAACTTACATATTAAACATATTTTCTTGTTTAGAATATTAGTGGCTCTATATTAAGCGTGTTTCTGATCGTTCTAATATTTGTACTAGGTTAATTTTTATTTTATATTCTAAAACATATTTTTTCGTACGTACAAAATTATTTGAAGGCAAAATCCAGTTTGGGTTTCTTACAAATATTAAGATGATCAGAAACACTAAGAATATACTGATATTCTAAACAAGAAAATATATTTAATATGTAAGTTTAATCATAGATGCGGAAACATCTTACAATGCAGCAAAGTCAGGAATGTTCATTTAAATACACTGTTTGTCTATAAATAGTTGACTTGTATTTTATTTTATTTTTTTAATATATTATTTCTTGATATTGTAAATAGGGTCATATAGCTATTGTGGAAGGTGGGGGGTTATACCCCAAAAATTGCCAGTTTTAGTTTAGTACAGGTTTGGTTGTTTTTTTAAATACAATTATATAATCGTTACATTTGAAAACAAAAGTTAATAAATACTTTTGGTTGGAAGCCATAATTATGTAACATTGATAAAGCCATTTTAAAAATGGTAAACTCCCAAAACATGCCAAAACTTGTTCAACGTTAAACATTAAATTCCCTGGTCAGCGGTACGCATGCTTGTTACCGCTATACCTGAGAATGGTTTATTTATTAACAAGAGGCGGGACGTAGCTCACCTACTGTTGCCAAAAATAAAATATTCCTTATGTATTAATGGCATGGTGCATTAGCATATTTGAATTTTTTTTAATTATTATTTCTCGATTTAATTTTTAGTAGAGACACATTAACAAAACATAAATAATAATCAAATATAAAGTTTTGTCATGTATCTCAACGTTTTTGGGACATAATCTTTTAAATTCATTTAGGTACGGTAGTACTTCCCTAGTTTTGTTTCATTAATTCACTTCAGTATTGTTTCCCCGTGTGTGACACAGCCCGCAGTATTGATATCCACAATCAAGTGATTATCTCTAATTAGTGCCGACTGCGTAAGGCCCGAGTTTTATTCCAGGCTGTTTGTGTGACAGTGACATATTGGTACCTTCAGATATAACGTATTTGATGACATTTTCTGTCACACTTTGCTGTCTGTAAGCCTATCCTGTTCAGCTGGATAATGAGTATTGGATACCATCCGTTATAAAAAGTGGTATACGACTGGTATCCTCGCCTTGAGGTAAATGAAATTGTACATTTCGACGTAGTCATATTATTATTTGAGGGTTTTGTGTAATGGTGATTAAGACTCAACACATCCATGCAGGCAGGCTTTCTGTCACAGGGTATGAAGAGTACAATTACCTACCCTAAAATCTAGGAAATTAATGGATATATATTTTTTTATAACTTTTAAATAGGGTATTGTTAGAGAACTGCCTTTTTAAAAATTTGTCAAAGTATATGGAATGCAGAGTCTATTTTAGAAATATTTCAACCCCATAATCACCACTAAGTAGCGGCACTTATGGTCTGCTTTTGGTTTTATTACATACCCTCAAATTATTGTCTGGCAGAAAGCCTGTGATGGAACATCTCGACACACCCATCACGGTTTCTGCCAGAGAGTACAATGGGTAATGTGTCATACCAATTTTTTGGGGCCTATTTAAAAAAAATTACGTTAACATTTTAACAAAATGTATTATTCTTTATTCTCTGAATGCTTTTCTTAATCCTAACCCTAAACTTAACCCATTTTCTTTATGGGGGAGAGCCCCATACCAGCTGCCCCATACCCCTTGTTGACTGTGGTTGCATTCAATTCCATAGCACCATACCCAAAACACTGCCCATAAAATAAACATGTATCATCAGTATTGTGCTTCATGTAAATTTATGTTACTTACATCTCAGGTCTTAAGCTGATATTAGATTATGGGTTTGGGGTTTTTGTTTTGTTTTTTTTTTCATTTTTCATTACCTAAATAAAAATACAACTAGCCAAACAAAATATAACATTAAAGACACTTTAAAGAACTAATTACATTTGATTTTCAAATTTAATTTTTTTTTAAAAGCCTGTAGCATGTGCTATCCTGTCTGGTGCTTATAAAAGATCCCTTGCTGTTAATCAAAAAGAGTAGTCTATGAAGTGGCGACAGTGGGTTTTCTCTATATATATCTGTATGGTCCTTAACCAAGCCACATAACCATAAATAAAATATGTTAAGTGTGTCATTAAATAAAACATTTCCTTCCTTCTTGTTCCATACTATAAGTTAAAATTACCAGATGTTTGATATCTAATAGCCGATGATTAATAAATCAATGTGCTCCAGTGGTGTCGGTAGACAAAACATACAAACAAATCATGTAATTTTGTTTAGTCTTATATATATACATGTAATTTAATTATGTTCAAGATAAAAAAAAAATTCAGATGTCTTTTAAGGCCTCCATTTTGGTGTTTTATGATAGAACATTAACTGTATTTTATATGATGGCAAGTCTGCACAACTGGTGTATGAAAGGCTGTGGTATGGGTTGTACTGTCTGGGAAGTGCATACAAGCTTTTGTACACCAAAGTTATCCATAAATATATATTTGGTTTTAAATAACTGATACGTATCATGTATTTTCTTTATTTTGTTAAAACCTTCCTTAAAATCAGGTGACACTGTTGTAAATAAAATATGAATGAATGAATGAATGAATGAATGAATGAATGAATGAATGAATGAACAAACATTTAATGACAAAATATGATGATGTGTATCATGATACAGGAAACCCTTATCGTAATGTATAGCGATACAAAAATTATACCAATATCCATCCATATTAAATAGCATATACCGTTGAATCTCATTGGCTCGAACCCCATCGGTGCTAGATTATGTGTTCGATCGATCGGATAGTTCGACCCAACTATTCAGTCAATAGTAACTTGGGACTTTGGTTTTGGTTCGAGCATTGTGGTGTATTTGACCCTTACGAAGTTCAAGCTAATGAGATTCTTCTGTGTGTGAATTTGAGTAGCTGCTGTTAAATAATGTGCCATATTTCTTCATTTACATTAAGTGTGTATTTATGTTACAACAACCAGCACATGATGCAATTAGTAGGTACTGTCGTAATTCACTCAGTGGAATTCAATTCATTGCTGCAAAACTTTTAATATCTACTTTTATTTTTTTGCACAGGACGAACATTTTGCCGAGAATGAGTTTGGTGATTTTGAGGATTTGACTGTCCCAGTTCCACTATCTGAGCATCAGAGCATTGCACTGGATAGAAATATGACTAAACTGACTATTGCAGAGTTCTACGCACCATCCCCATCCCCAGTTAAAAACATGGGTACGTTTGGGGTTACCTTTGTATTGAAAATATGGATGTATATGTTCTCATTATATTTATTAAAAGCAAAGTTTCCAAGAAGACATTGTCAGTATCTGACCTTTACCTGATCTATTTGTTAAATAACTATGAAACAATATTTCTTGTAGATGGTTCTGCAGCAGTTTCCAAGAAGACGCTGTTAGTATCGGATGCTGATAGTCACCTTTACCCTGATCTATTTGTTAAATAACTATGAAACAATATTTCCAGTAGATGGTCTTGATCTACATGTACATGTAGTTGTTAATTAACCAATATTTCTTGCAGGTGGCCACACAGTTTCCAAGAAGGTACCATCAGTATTTGATGCCGACAGAGTGACGACCGCCGCCAGTCCAGACAAACGGTCATCTGCTGGATCTCGATCTCTCGTTGTCCAGCTGCCAGCATCAGTCTTAGACTCTGACTCTTCCAGCCAGTCTTCCAAATCTGCCAAAAACATTAATACCCAGTTCTCAAAGCCTGACGATGACTGTAACAAAAACCAGCCTGACGTCAGAAAGACCCAGTCAGCTCAAAGCAAAGCTTCTTCTTGTTCTGTGAGGACAAACAGCAGACTGATGCACAAGAAGGAATCGCTGAAACTCGGATCAGGACTGAGTCGGTCGAAGACTCTGATGTCCAACAAAGAGTACCAGCGAACGGTACAGCTGAGCAAGAAGTCGGCCAGTAGTTACATTCCTCCGAGAGAGAATACCTTCGTGTCCAGCAAGAGTTTCAAGTTTGTCCATGCCGAAGATCTGCTGACCACAGCTCCGACTGGTCATCGTGGATCAGGGGTGGGGGAAACCAGAGAAAACTGCATGATTGAAAAACAGAAAGATCGTGTGGTGGGGATTCGAAAACACTCCCAGCAAATCAATGGGATGCATTCTCCTGGCAGAACACATTATGTGGTAAGATAAATTTATATGGCTGGTATGGTCGTAGTGATTTGGTTTTATCCAGAAGAAATTCTGGTTACGATACAGGGCTATCTCTGGGTGTGTTTAACATTTTGCCAAATTATCTGTTAAACTGCGAACATTGCAGAAAGCCAGTTATTTTTAAACAAAATATCAGTTATTACATGAAATTATTATGCCAGTGTAAAATAAAATTTGCCAATTGTTTTTAGAATCAGAGATAGCCATGCGATAGATCTTGAAATTCCAAATTTAGTAAAACATTTTTTTACAAAAATTCATTTAACGATGCACTCAGCACATTTTATTTATGGTTATATGGTGTCAGACATATGGTTAAAGACCACATAGATTTTGAGAGGAAACCCGCTGTCGCCACATCATGAGCTACTCTTTCCGATTAGCAGTAAGAGATCTTTTATTTGCGCTTCCCACAGGCAGGATAGCACAAACCATGGCCTTTGTTGAACCAGTTATGGATCACTGGTCGGTGCAAGTGGCTTACACCTACTCAATGTGCCTTGCAGAGCACTCACTCAGGATTTGGAGTCGGTATCAGGATTAAAAATCCCATGCCTCGACTGGGATCCGAACCCATTACCTACCAGCCTGTTGACTGATGGCCTAACCATGACACCATCGAGGTCGGTTCCAAATTTAATAGATCTGGTTGTTTTCTGCCTATTAACTGCAGGCTACTATAGTGGATTTCAGTATATTTACATGTATATTCCATTTGCAATACCAGTTGCATATCAGTTTACTGGGGATATTCTAATTATTGACTATAATCAAAAATTGATCTGTTTGGTTCTGATGAGCTGATCGATTATAAAAATCCATAATCGAAAAGCTGATTAGTATTTGTTCCTCTAATTTAGATAAAGGAATTGATGTAAATATGTTGGGGTTGGGGTTTGTGTTTTATGTGTACATAAAGACCAAAATATGTTAAATAGTTACTGAAGGTAAATTAGTTATTTGTATTGTGTAGATCCCGGTGAGCACAACAATAGGAGCTTGGTTCTTAAAATTGAGATCCTTCTGATTTCGTGTAATTCTAACCGAGTGTGTAATCAAAAGTTTATCTGTTGGTGCCCACTGATTTTAACTAATAATAATCGATGATGAAGTTACAACTAATTCATTCCCAACACTACCGTTTACCAAGCCAAGTCTTGCGTTTTAAATCTTACCTTCTTCCTTTTGTTCGCTTGTTGACTACATGTCAGGCCAGCAGTGACCATGAGACGATGCTGTTCTCTGTAGATCACTGCCGTACGGCTTCTGGAACATTGTTGTAGTTGCCCATGTAGTCTCCCTCAGCTGCTATAGGTTAATATCTTACCCATCTGTATAAACATGATTTCACACTCTCTTGATTGAATCAATTTTTTGGTAACCATGTTATAGGTTATGAACATAATTGTTTCATTTAAGTTTTAACAATTTGTATAGAGATCAATCTGAAATTAACTATAAACAGAAATTGTGTTTGTTTTAATAAGCACTAACATGTGATTATCGATTAAAAAGGCTTGCATTTGTCAATACGTTTGTCAATTTTGTATTGAGGCAATTTATTTAATTGACTTGTAATTAGACCTGTCACCGAAAAGCATTGATGACTCTGGTACACTGGATCACTGGAACATTGTTTAGGCCACGGATAAAGCTACATTATTAATGAGTAGGATGTAGGGATAGAGCTTCATCTGAAGTTTGTTATGTCACACAGGGCTTCTAGATTATGGTAGCCCCACTCCCATGGCTAGTGATATTCAATGTTGGGCTAGTAAATAACTAATACAGGGCTTCTAGATTATAGTAGCCCCACTCCCATGTCAAGTGATATTCAATGTTGGGCTAGTAAATAACTAGTACAGGGCTTAACCATATGTCCAACACCATATATAACCATAAATAAAATGTGTTGAGTGTGTCGTTAAATAAAAACATTTCCTTCCTTCCATGACTGGTACATAAAATGCCGTGGTATGTGCTATCCTGTCTATGGGATGGTGCATATAAAAGATCCCTTGCTGCTAACTGAAAAGAGTAACCCATGAAATTGCAACATCAGGTTTCCTCCCTCAATATCTATGTGGTCATTAGCCATAAGTCTGATGTCACATAACCATAAATAAAATGTGTTGAGTGTGTCGTTAAATAAAAACATTTCCTTTCTTCCATGACTGGTACATCGAAGGTCATTGTATGAGTTGTCCTGTCTATTGGAAAATGCACATAGACAATCCCTTACTGCTATCGGGAAAAATGTAGTGAAATTTCACTAATTTCATTTAATCTACAAACCTGTAACACATTTTGATCAAGTTACAATTAAGTGAAACATGAGTCTGTGACTTAGAAATGGTGAGATACCCTCTAAAATAGACAAAAACTTGACTCCCATAACAGTTACTTCTCAGACGGATGTGCGTTTTTAAAAATATGAGAAATGTATTTTGTGATATTAAAAGTACGAGGATGACCAAACACACTTTGGGTGGAAATGAATAATCTAAACAATAAAATCTAAGTAAAGTATTATTTCAGTTATCAAAAATTGTCTCTAATAGTCAAAAATATGTCTTAGTCTTTAAAAACTAGGGTTAAAAACTAGGGCCCCTGCGTGTGCTGTAACCTCACCGTGGTGCAGGGGTGTAACATTCTCTTTGAGAATGGCCAATACAGCACAAAATTGAAGTTTTCAGTAAAATTCAGTATCCGTAGAATTCTGTGATATTTGTGTTTTTGTACAGTTCTTTACACTGTTTTTGTTTAAACCTTGAATTTTTATATTGATGTTAACCATCACTTTATTTATTTGCATTACCATAGTTTGACACCAAATAGCTGATGTATTTTTCGTGCTGGGGTGTCGTTAAACATTCATTCAGCGGGCAGCATGGCCCAGTGGTACAGTGCCCGCCTGATGCGCGGTCGGTCTAGGATCGATCCCCATCAGCTAACCACTGGGGTTTTTCTCGACATAACCATATGTCCGACGCCGATATAACCATAATTATAATGTGCTGAGTGCGTCGTTAAACAAACAATAAAAAAAAAAAATAATAATAAAAAACTAGGGTATGTCCCTTTAATGTCATTAAAAAGAAACAAACTTTTAACTGACATTTTTATTCTTTAGATTATTACATTGGATTTCCATAGTTATCAGAAAATGTTTTTCCATGTATCCCCTTCATATATACATTGTACCTCCATGTAGTAAACTTCAGAGAAAGTACTTCAGTGTTCTAGACACTACAACTCTGTTTATATTGGCAGCAATCGACAAAATGGCAACAATTAGTTAAGCGAGTTATTTTCGTAGCGGCGATGTGTTTCCTCGAGGATACAAATTGCTCTGATTATAGCTTGCGTTATCATCTTCACTTCTGTTTTGAAAAGAAAAAAACCTTTAATAACCTATTTGACTGGGAACCACGTGAACACTTTGCAGCCAATATTTGTCCTGATTGCGGCTAATTAAGCATCATGCAACCAGATGAAGACATCACTGATCCAGCATTTGGCATACAAGAAGTACAACAATTAGCCTTTTGACCAGGGTTTAAAAAAAAAGAAAGAAAAAATGAAAACTGCCAGTGTTTGGGCTGGGCGAGTGGTTGAGTGTCTTAGACTTGCTGACACGATTGTTAGTGATATTTGATTGGAGAATGAGGCTGTATTTAGGACAACGTGCTTCCTGCCCTGTTATTACTGGTCCACTTGGAGGCGGAGGATGGCGTAGTTAGAGGCCATTCAGAAGTTAGGCAACACCAGGGCTGATGCTTGTAAAACATTAAACACGTCCACATTTCATACTTTAGAGAAATCTCCAAGTAATATTCTACGCCCAGTAACCACAATAATATATAAAAATTAATCTTTAATGACACCTCAGCGGGAAAAAAACTTATGTTGGTTTCTTGGTATCGAAATCAACATAAGGTTTTGTGTTGAGATGTCATTAAACATTTATTTTTATATGTTCATCTGTATGTCAATCTGTCCATCTGTAAACTTTTTGTTTCAGGAGCATGTCATTCTTATCAGTTAAAAGAGAATCATCCAGCCTTGCATTTAAGTACAACTTTGGTTGATGATGTCACATACCATAACTAGGTCACTGTGACCTACATGTTACACATTACTGCACATTAACAGAAATCCTTGTCTGGGCCATATATTTCTTACCATTTCATATAGGATCATTAATTTACAACTTGGGATGGTAGTGTACCACATGTCATAACTAGGTCACTGTGACCTACTTTTCATACATTACTACACATTAAAGGAAATCACTGTCTGACCTTATCTTCCTTATGGGACCTACCTTTTGACCACTCTAGTTCACACAAAAAATCACCATTCCATTTTTAGTAGGAACCAGCACATGTTTCAAGCACAAACTTAGCTGGTACATTGTCACTAGTGGAAATTAAATTACATGAATTTACTGGTCAAATAAAACAACATTTCATAACAACACACACTGTCATATGCATCACTAATGGCAGAACTGGTAGTATTAATTGTGATATTAAAAGTTGGGTACACTTCAGACCGTGACCCACTGAGATACTACTTGGTGTACTGTTGCTAAATACTGATCAGTTGTGATTGAAAATTGATAAGATGCAATCTGATGATTAATTATAAATGTACAATTGATTGTTGTAGAAAATGTTAACTGAAATTACTCTTACATGTGGAATCTCACAATACATGGGTCTGTTTTTATGCATACATGAAGAAAACAGGTCTGGTGCTTTTAAAACTTTTAGTCTAGACTCCATACTCTAATAGGTGGGGGGTTGGTGTGTGTGGGTTTTTTTTTTTTTTGGGGGGGGGGTAATGACACCACTAGAGTACATTGATTTATTAATCATCAGCTATTGGTAATTTTTACATATAGTCTTGGAGATGAAACCCGCTACATTCTTTCATTAGTAGCAAATGATGTTTTATATGCACCATCCCACAGACAGGATAGTACATACCACAGCCTTTGATATACCAGTCGTGGTGCACTGGTTGGAAAGAGAAATAGCCCAATGAGCCACCGACAAGGATTGATCTACTGTACATTAGGCGAGCACTGTACCACTGGGCTACATCTTGCTCCAATTATCATAGTCTTGAGACTAATATGCCATTCAAATTACATACCAAGAGACATCATTAGAGACTAAAGTTCCGTAAGCATGGGCCCAGATATCGAGTAGGTATGAAAGGAAAAATTTGTAAAATCCTAAAAATGCATTTTTTTTTTTCATTTTCAATATTGTTTAACATGCACATTCAGAGCAAGCTTGTTATTGTTAGTGAAAGAGAAAAGAGGGTGTAGCGGCCATACACCTACCCAATGAGTCCTTAAAAACTCGCTCTGGGTGGGAGCCGGTACCGGGCTGCGAACCCAGTACCTACCAGCCTATTGTCCGGCGACTTAACCGCTAGGCCACCGAGGCCGGTTATAATGCAAATGCTTCCTTAGTTCATATATATTCTAACTGATTATGTAATTAAACAAAAATGATCAGCCGGTGCAACCTGATACACAACTAATAAATGACAATGAATTTCCCACTGATTCCCAACTCTAAAGTGTGTAGATTGTTCACCACAAGCCGTCTGTGCGTCGCTCTGACAGAGTGCTTGTTAATTGTAAGATGAGTCGATCATAATCAGAGTAATAATTGTGGAGGAAATCACTTGCGATTATTTCATTTATTTCTTTATGATGATCTATCACCTGTTGTCAGGTGGAGACAGCTCGTTACAGCCAGGTGATTCTACCTGTCATAGGAGAGGTGTAGCTCAGTGGTGGAGTGCTCAATCACCCCCAGGTGTCATATGTTGTGGGATCTATTGCCCTTGGTGGCTCCAGTTTTTTTTGTTGTTTTTTTTACAGTGTGGGTGAGAGGTTTTGGTTTTGTTTAGGTTTTTTTGCTGGGGGAGGGGTTTTGTTGGAGTTTTATTGTTTTTAATTCTTTGTGTCCTTTGCAACAAGTACATGTACCTTCTGACTTGAATGTCAAATGCTGTGGTATACGTAGTAGTCAAACCTGTTTTAAGAATCCACTGAAGAGAGTACCAATCAGTGGCCTTTTTAAGACAGGTTGCTGCTTAATACAGGTTACTTTGTACTATACATTAGATGATTTGGGAGAGTATAAAGGTGGATTCTTAACACAGGTGGCTGTTTAATACAGGTCACTTTATACTATGTGAATAGATGATTTGAATGTGGTATCTTAACACAGATGACTGAAATTGATTGCTCTGTGACATAGAAGTTAATATAAAACTGACTGCTCTATGATGCATAACTTAACTGTAAGTGAAACTGTCGTAAATACATTTTATTTGGATAAGATGTTCAAATTTGCTTTAAACCTGGTTTTGATCATATGTAAGAAATAGAAGTACTACAAAGTAACATTCATGTCTGTTATAAATTAATATCATTTATTTTACAGCTCATTGCTTAAAAGTTAAAGTCACTAGTTGAATTTGGTCTGGCGAGTGTATAATTGTGTTAGATACATTTCTTTAAACTCCATGAGATAAATGGTATCTAAATGTAGTATTCTCTAAATGGTTTTTTTGAGGAGCAGGATGTATAGCTCAGTGGTAAAGCACTCACACGGTGTGCCATCGGTCTGGGAACGATCACTGTAGGTGGGCCCATTGGGCTATTTCTTGTTCAAGCCAGTGCACCATGACTGGTATATCAAAGGCCATGGTATGTACCATCCTGTCTGGGATGGTGCGTATAAAAGAACCCTTGCTGCTAATCAAAAAGAATAGCCCATGATGTGGCAGCAGTGGGTTTCCTATATCAATATCTGTGTGGTTCTCAACAATATGTCTGACACCATATAACCATAAATAAAATGTGCTGAGTGTGTCGTTAAATAAAATATTTCTTTCTCTAAATATTTGAAACCAAATAGTTTAGATTAAGATGTGTTTTGTGAATACTAGTACAGTCAAACCTGTCCTAGCGGCCACCTGTATTCAGCGGTCACCTGCCTTAAGCGGCCACTTTTTCCCCTCCCAAACTATTTATAACATAAATGCACCTGTAATAAGCGGTCACCTGTCTAACGCGGCCAGCGGCCACCCAGATCGGATCCCAAATCGCTAAAATACCTGTATTAAGCGGCCAAAGTAAATGTTTACTATTATATAACAGGGATATTTCACAACAGCGATAAGGCCCAGCAACGAACCGATTTTCGCACCTTCAGGTATACTAGTACTTATTCAGTCCCGACATCTCCATTGTGTATCAATTAAGAAAGTATGACTATGGAGTACATTTAATTGCCTCTGGGCAGACTACGCTTGGCATTTGAAGGTTCACTTACTATGACAATACCCCGCATGA